>CM074290.1:16159186-16264186 GCA_037194245.1 Opsariichthys bidens | reverse complement strand
CAGACAGACAAATAGATAGACAGACAGACAGACAGACAGACAGATAGATGATAGATAGATAGATAGATAGATAGATAGATAGATAGATAGATAGATAGATAGATAGATAGATAGATAGATAGATAGATAGATAGATACAGACAGACAGAAAGAAAGAGACAGACAGAAAGAGACAGACAGATAGATAGATAGATAGATAGATAGATAGATAGATAGATAGATAGATAGATAGATAGATAGATACAGACAGACAGAAAGAAAGAGACAGACAGAAAGAGACAGACAGATAGATAGATAGATAGATAGATAGATAGATAGATAGATAGATAGATAGATAGATAGATAGATAGATAGATAGATAGATAGATAGACAGATAGATAGATAGATAGATAGATAGATAGATAGATAGATAGATAGATAGATACAGACAGACAGAAAGAAAGAGACAGACAGAAAGAGACAGACAGATAGATAGATAGATAGATAGATAGATAGATAGATAGATAGATAGATAGATAGATAGATAGATAGATAGATAGATAGATAGATACAGACAGACAGAAAGAAAGAGACAGACAGAAAGAGACAGACAGATAGATAGATAGATAGATAGATAGATAGATAGATAGATAGATAGATAGATAGATAGAGACAGACAGACAGACAGACAGTAGTCATGTCTTGTGATGTTTTTCTGGTGGAAAAACAACATCTGCTTGCTTGCTAACAACATTTGTTGCTTGCTAATAAGTCATAATTTTGCACAAATTACTTTTTGTCTTGTAGTAAAATAAAATCAGAAAAAACAGTGTTAGAAAAAAAAGAATCGATAGTTGTCATTAATTCAGAGTGAAGTTCAGCTTGAGTTTTTCATTACTGTGATGAGCTTTTACACATCTTACCATTGTGAAAGTTCAGCCTTGTAGAGCATGCATAAATAAAGAAAATAATAATAATATTAATAAAAATAAAGCACTTTTTAAAAATAAAACATGTGGGCTGGGATTTGACACTTAAATAATGAACTAATAAACCTTTATTGACTTTGGTGTATTAAAAATGTCAAACATCATGGTTTTATAATGAAACTTATTAGACAAGTATGATAAAAAATGTCAAACAGCATAATTTAAAATAAAATCAAGGGTGTTGAAAGCTTTACACTTGAGCTGTCTAAAGCTAGATTGATTTAGACTATTCACATATAGGTCAGATACATAAATCTCTTAAGAAAATAAAGCCGTACGAGACATATTTTGAGTGAGGACAGGCAATATAACATATGAGGGACTCGTTTTCATTACGAGTTACTGTAATCTTCCAGTCGTCGCAATTTTGACCTATAACAAATGCATCATAAGTAATGTGCAAAGCAATCATGCTCTAGCAGCGAGTATGTAAATGAGTTTATAGCTTTACAAAAGATTTATTGCTACTGTTCAGTGATGAGGAAAAATTTAATTGTTACGTAAACAATTAAGGAAGTCAGTGTTAACTCAATCTTGAATGTACCTCTAGCAAATAGTCACTCATGTGATTTAGTTTAAGGACCCTGAATTTAATTACCACTCTCTGTCCGTTATCTCCATATTTTAATTTAATTAGCAGCCTGCAGAACAAAACCAAAATAAAAAGCACTCAACTCATTAAGAGGAGAACAGCAGTCATTTCACAGGAGGTATGAGAACGTGCTGCTTAATGTTTCCAGTCAAATTCTTTTTTTTTAAAAAATAGAAAGAAAAAAATGTGATGATACCTGCATGATGCATTAGATTTTATTAAGAGGCCATGCACTGTTAAAAATGAGGTGTTTGTAAATTTAAATACAAATGAAGAGAGCTGTTTGCACAGCTTTTTATAAGCGGAGTGGATTTACTTAAGTAGTTTGAATTTATATTCTTGACTCAACTTAAAATGTCAAGTTGCCATGTCTTAAAATTACATATTTACACACATATATATACACACACACATACATGTATTATATATATGTACACACACATATACATTTTATATTAAATTTAATTATGATTTAATTATACACTAATTTTTACACATAATTTATACCCTCTAACGGATAAAAAAACAAAAAACAAATGGAGTGTCTATTTACACTAAGTGCAAATAGCTTGCCTTGTTGGCTGTTTATACTAGCTCCGCCTACCAATGTCTGTGTGGATCAAAAGTAAAGCTTGCAGATCTAGCATTTAACGCGATCGACGCGGGTTCGAATCCGCCTTTAGCCGAGCTCAAATTTATTTTCAATAAAAATTTAAATTACAAATGAATGGTCAAAAAAATATTAAAAGTTGTATATAAAAAAGGGATACAATATTACAGGTACACTATTCTTATCACAGTGTGGATTTCCCTGTGCAAATCTAATTTTAGATAATCAAATGCAAAGTCTGACACGTACAGCGGTGGCACAGATGTACCAATGTCTCAAGTACAAAACTATAGACAAGTGTGTTCGAAGACACGTTCAAGCTAGCAAGGGCATCTTATTTTGCCTCATTTGTCGACGGATCTGTATACTGAGTGGCATTTGTTTGGGTTATGCTTAATTTATATTTCTCCCACTGCCAAGCAAGCACTTTAGTCACTGACATGGCAGACCCGTTCCTCAGCTTCCCGCTGACCCTGTCTGCCTTGATCACCGCAGGCTTCCACTGTCTACCTGCTCTGTCTCCCGGGCATGGGCTATTTCAGTTCAGCTGACAGCAAGACACTTCGGTATGGGGTCGCCCTTGAATGTTTGTTTCACAATACAAGTCTGCCATTAAAAAAAACAAACATAAAAACGTAACTGACTCAATATGCAAACTGTGAGCAAACAGGTTACATACTTGCAGAAATATTTGAGGTACAGGAAACCAATACAGAACCTCTTTTTGTGTCAATGTTAAAATGGTTTGCCTTTAACACTGGCAAATTTCATCCAAAACCCCAACTTCGATTGTAAGGATGATGATGGGGCAGAATTAGGTGGGGCATTTTGTCCGTGTTCCCCTGGAAACAGTGCCACACACACACAGTCTGTTTTGAATGCCAAACGCTTTACCTCCGTAATGCACTGCTCTCCTTTACATACACTTCTGCTCGAGAGGAACATTATTTAGCCTATATGTCAAGGTGGAGTGTGATTCTATAAGGCTACATTCACACTGCTAGCCTTGATGTTCAGATTTGATTTTATTGCTCAGATCCGACTTTTTTGTTGTTCGGCTGTTCCCAGTATTTTTTAAATATGCAAGATTCGAGTTTGAAAAGGTCACAAAACTGAACCTGTATGCGCAAAAGAACAATAGCAAAGACTGCACATAGCACTCCGTCATACTGAAGTCAGCATTTACATTTATAAGGTGATGTGTCACGGAAGCACATTTAAAAAAAAAAAAAAAAACATGGGAAAATTTGGAAAATGTCCAGACAGGATTCCTCACGGAGTTTACAGACTTTTCTTTCAATCCTAAAACACAATGTAATGTGTTATTAAAAACACGACTAAAATTAATATGAAAAAATAAATACGGAAAATATTAACAGTGTACATTGGGCTGCATTTTTACAAACTTTTATTAGTGTGTGGTGTGTTTTTGTAGTGTCACAATATTTTCCTTAATAAAGTAGTTTTACAGCAAAATACAAATGATCTAAACTATTGTTGTAATGTTTATTGCACATGCGGCCAAAATAAGTTTAAGGTTTTATTTTCGTTCCCAGAACATCCTACTATAGGATAACATTCTCTAAAAATTCTAAAAACGTTTGATAACATCGTTAGAACGTTATTCCTTAAAAATCATAGGTTGAAGTTTCCCAGCGGGCTCTGGACATGGACTCCATCGCTCAGATGACAAATTTTGTTGAAAATGAAAATCTTTATCATCATGATTATATCTTTGACATTTTATTATATCATCAACAATTAGCCAACATCATCTGATGACATTATCAGATGTATGTAAAACAGTAAAACTAACATTAAAAAGTTAGGTGTCAAACTGATGCGAACACTCATCACAATAACAGTGATAACTAAATCACGAAACTTTTACTTTCTAACAAACATCAACATCTAAACCTCTGTTAATCTCAATAAGAATTTTTGACAATAAAAAAGTCAATCTGGTTTGTAATCTGATCAATGTTGGAGTACATGTCTAGTTCCTGCTGGGAAACTTCCTGCTAAAAACTTTGGAAGAATATTAGGGGATAACGTTCTAACAATGTCATCACTAAACATTTTTAGTGACATTTAAAACATTAACATTCAATGTTTTAATACAATGGTATTCTACCTGGGAACAAAGATAAATCTCGAAAACATCACTAGAACGAATTGATTTCGCTCAGTGACCTTCTTTGAAACAAGCTATTTGAGTCATGCACGTCTTTGAATTGGGAGACATCAAATTCTCCAAATCTGTTCACCAAGCTTATGATTAAATTTCATTTTTGATGTCACCAATGAAATCCGACAACAACTATTTCAGAAATTGTGTTTCTAAATGCTCAAATCGTCACAAAAAAAAAGCATTTTTCAGGCTGGACCAGCCAATGTGCATGTGCAGTTATAAACGTACGAGCACAAAACACCGATTTTTATGTAGCAACTGGAACTTCTAAAGGCAGCTGCAGTGATGCAATGACCTCACCAGTTTGCGATTAGCTCATTTATTTAGAAGGCGGGACTTATTCCGCAATCCTCCTTTCATAGTAATGAGAGTGTACCGTCTTTATAAGTCTCAAGTCTTTGATACAGCTGAATCAGTGGAAGAAAAGAATCACTTCAGTGAACCAGTTTATTCAGACACTTCACATAAATTAATCTGGTTAAAAATGAGTCTCTGTGTGGGATTTTGCTTAATGTATAGCAAAATATTAGCATAAAACTTTTTTTTTAGCCTAATTCAGTCAGATTTGTGAACAAATAATTTAGAGTTTTTTTTGTGAATCAATACAAGGTGAAAATATATGACTCAACAATAAAGGTATGTTTACATGAAAACCATGTGCTAAAAACTGAAACGTTTTTCCTTTACGTTTATCGCATACAGACGACAATGTTGTCACCATTATCCCAGTTCACACAGATCCGTGAAAACTACTAAAAATGCTTTGCTATGCTGCCATTCCAGCAGTTGGCGATTTCACTACTGGTCAAGAAACAGTACACTCCTGTAGATTGTAGACGTCACCGTTTTCGCAAATTTGTGTTTTTGAACAACCCCTGATTTGTTCTTTAACTAGGGCTTTAAAAACCTTGTAACAAATCACATAAAAAGCAAAAACATATTTAAAGAATTTCCCCCACAATATTTCTGCTATTTCTTACAGTCTCATTTCTAGAAAAATCTGAATTAAGAGAAAATCTCTGACTTTCCCATTTACTTGATAATGATTATGATGACAGATCAGGCACTTACCGCAACATACGGTAAAACTGGCGTTGAGGCAGGCAAGAGACAGGAAAACTTAATTCATAGAGAAGATGGAGAGCAATATGTGTCGCCCTTACATCAACCTGTCAGAGAAACTTAAAGTGATGGACTCTTTATTCTCAAAAAGGCTCTGTTAACTTCAGTCAGCAAATATGGCAGTGACTGGCCTGGCTTTCAGCCTAATGTAACCAACTGGAGTAGATCCCTCTTCCAAATACTTCCAGGCATAAAACCACCATCAGCATTATTTAAGACCTGCTAACTTTATTTACGGATAAGATATTTGTGAAAAATGTCTGGATTCTCATAGAAATACTCTAAAGCACTTTAAAAAACACCTTGAGAGAATAGAAACTGATCTGAATCTGTATGTATAATATAACATCTGAATTACATGAAAAATATGCTCAATTTTATGTTTTGACTTTGAGCAAGAATGTACTGACCCCACGTGTGCTGAGAACAAACCAGATGGTGTTGCTCCTCTTGGCTTGTTTATTAAAGTGAATGCTTTTAAAAGTGTAGGCTTCACTTCAAAAGAAAGAGGGGAAAAAAGTCGGTCCACATTTTTATTCCCTCTGAACTGAAGTACAAGAGGGATGGAGTGTGGTCTTTTCTGTACTCCAGCTATATTTGGTCAATGTTATTAATAAACTTGATTAAGGAGCATCTTGAAACTCAAGTCTGCAAAGAATTGGCCGCCGTTGCATCATCTATATCGAGCCAGTAGTAGCTTAGATTTCCACAGAAGGTATAAATAATGTTTTTGAGAGTATTGCAGCTTTAGCTGCTTGTATTTTACCTTCTGTCATTCCAAAGCCGTTTGACTTTCTTTCATCCGTGGAACACAAAAAGAGATGTTTAGCAGAGTGTTCATGCTGCTTTTTTTTTCACACAATGAAAGTGAATGGTGACCTGGGGCTGCTTTTGTGGTCTATGCAATAAAGAATACGGGTGGTAAAGGAATACATTAAAGGGATTGAAAATCCTCCCCGTCAAGCCATCCTAGGTGTATATGACTTCCTTCTTTCAGTCAAACACAGTCGGAGTTATATTAATGAAATATATTGGCTCTTCCAAGCTTTATAATGAGAGTGAATAGTACCCACGATTTTGAAGCCCCAAAAAAAGCACATCCATCCATCATAAAAGTAATCCAGGGGCTCAATAGAGGCCTTCTGAAGCAAAGCAATGGGCTTTTGTAAGCAAAATATCCATATTTAAAACTTTATAAACTAGAATCCCTGGTTTCCATATGCAAGTCTATTCCAGCCGAAGAGTGAACTTTGACCTGGCGCGTGATATATTGACGAATGTGGAAGGGCAGAAAATAGAGCAAAACAAAACACTGGTCTCGAATTTGAAGTCTAAAACAAGACTTTGTAAAGAGAAATGTCAGAGGAGCTTGAGTTTGTTGCCCAGCCCTATTTGTTTGAACTGTAAGAGGCATCTACTCTCACCTAAGCTTACGCTACTCCTACATCATATGTCATACGTCAGAACTCGACTCTCTCATGAATGTGTAGACGAATGTTACCGGAAGCTATTGATTATAATCTATAAAGTTATAAATATTGCTATTTTTCTTACAAAAATGCACCACTTTGCTTCAGAAGGCTTTTATTAACCCCCTGGAGTCTGGATTGCTTTTATGATCAATGGATGTGCTTTTTTGGGCTTCAAAATCTCGGTTACTATTCACTCCCATTGAAAGAAACAGAATATTTTTGATTGTGTTTGATTGAAAGAAGAAAGTCACATATAGCGAGGAAGGCTTGAGGGTGAGTAAACCGTGGGATAATTTTCATTTTTGGGTGAACTAACCCTTTTAAGTGGCTTTTTTGGCAGCTTTTTCTTTGCAAACTGTGATCTCAATAAGTAAATAATGACTCTTACATGAGGGGCTGGTGTATACATTTGTAAAGCTGCTCCGGAGCTAGCGATATTCGGCTGTGCATTTGAAGGTCACAGTTTAAGAGGTGAATTTTGCTCTTCGGTACCATTCATTAATCCGAGCTGCAACCAGGAAGGAAAATGAATCTTTGTGATAAATGCCAGAAGGGGAAGCTCAGGTGTGTGCTGTGACTAGAAAATAAAGCCAGAGGTGTATTTTCTCAACCATTCCACTGAAACTTTGGAAGAAGAAAAATAGGGCTCTGAATTAAACATGTTAATTTAGCTAATTACAAAAATGAACGTGATTAATCATGGCCCATGACCATATGTAAATTCTGCAATGAAATGTTGCATCTACAAAAAAGCTACTCTGAGCACTATTGGGGGTTTTCTATTTTAATATATTTTAATATGTAATTTATTCCTGTGATTATTTCTCCAGTCTTCAGTGTCAAATGATCCATCAGAAATCATTATAATAAACTTATTTGCTGCTTAATAAACATTTCTTTTTATCATCAATGTTGAAAAACTTAAGTTTTACTACTTTAATTTTTTTTGGTGGGGGGACCATGATCATTTATTTCAGGATTCTTTGATGAATAGAAAGTTTGTTTGAAATAGAAATCTTTTGTGAAATTATAAATGACTTTACTGTCACTTTTGATCAATTTAATACAGTCTTAATGAATAAAAGTATCCACGTTTTGGTTTAGACTAAGAAGCAAAGATAAACAATCAGTATTGTGTCGCAATTCTGACTTTTTTTTCTCAGAATTGTGAGTTTATATCTCACAATTCTGACTTTATAAGAATTGTCTTGGTCTCAGATTAAAAGGACTCTGGATTTTATTTAAAGACCGGTCAAGACCACAACTGCAGGGATATTGCAAAGTCTTGGTCTTGTCTTGGTTTCAACCATCTTGTCTTGGTCTCAATCCCTCAAACTCTTGGTCTTGTCTTGGTCTCAACCTCTCAAACTCTTGGTCTTATCTTGTTCTCAACCCCTCAAAGTCTTGGTCTCAACCGTCTTGTCTTGGTTTCAACCCCTCAAAGTCTTGGTCATGTCTTGGTCTCAACCCCTCAAAGTCTTGGTCTTATCTTATCTTAAATTCTCAACCCCTCAAAGTCTTCGTCTCAACCATCTTGTCCTGGTCTCAACCCCTCAAACTCTTGGTCTTGTCTTGGTCTCAACCCCCCAAACTCTTGGTCTGATCTTGTTTTCAAGCCCTCAAAGTCTTGGTCTCAAACATCTTGTCTTGGTTTCAACCCCTCAAAGTCTTGGTCTTATCTTGTTCTCAACCCCTCAAAGTCTTGGTCTCAACCATCTTATCTTGTTCCCAACCCCTCAAAGTCTTAGTCTTGTCTTGGTCTCAACCCCTCAAAGTCTTGATCTTGTCTTGGTCTCAACCCCTCAAACTCTTGGTCTTGTCTTGGTCTAATTTTTTTCTCAACCCCTCAAAGTCTTGGTCTCAACCGTCTTGTCTTGGTTTCGACCCCTCAAAGTCTTGGTCATGTCTTGGTCTCAACCCCTCAAAGTCTTGGTCTTGTCTTGGTCTTATCTTAGTCTCAACCCCTCAAAGTCTTGGTCTCAACCGTCTTGTCTTGGTTTCAACCCTCTTGGTTTCAAAAGTCTTGGTCTTATCTTGGTCTCAACCGTCTTGTCTTGGTCTCAACCCCTCAAACTCTTGGTCTTGTCTTGGTCTTATCTTGTTCTCAACTCCTCAAAGTCTTGGTCTCAATCGTCTTGTCTTGGTTTCAACCCCTCAAAGTCTTGGTCATGTCTTGCTCTCAACCCCTCAAAGTCTTGGTCTTATCTTATTCTCAATCCCTAAAAGTCTTCGTCTCAACCGTCTTATCTTGTTCTCAACACCTCAAAGTCTTGGTCTCAACCGTCTTGTCTTGGTCTCAACCTCTCAAAGTCTTGGTATTGTCTTGGTCTCAACCCCTCAAAGTCTTGGTCTTGTCTTGGTTTCAACCATCTTGTCCTGGTCTCAACCCCTCAAACTCTTGGTCTTGTCTTGGTCTCAACCCCTCAAACTCTTGGTCTTGTCTTGGTCTAATTTTGTTCTCAACCCCTCAAAGTCTTAGTCTCAACCGTCATGTCTTGGTTTCAACCCCTCAAAGTCTTGGTCTTATCTTGTTCTCAACCCCTCAAAGTCTTGGTCTTATCTTGTTCTCAACCCCTCAAAGTCTTGGTCTCAACCGTCTTATCTTGTTCTCAACCCCTCAAAGTCTTGGTCTTGTCTTGGTCTCAACCCCTCAAAGTCTTGGTCTCAACCGTCTTGTCTTGGTTTCAACCCTCATGGTTTGATAAGTCTTGGTCTTGTCTTGGTCTCAACCGTCTTGTCTTGGTCTCAACCCCTCAAACTCTTGGTCTTGTCTTGGTCTTGTCTTGGTCTTATCTTTGTCTCAACTCCTCAAAGTCTTGGTCTTGTCTTGGTCTCAACCGTCTTGTCTTGGTCTCAATCCCTCAAACTCTTGGTCTTGTTTTGGTCTTAACTTGGTCTCAACCCCTCAAAGTCTTGGTCTTGTCTTGGTCTTATCTTGGTCTCAACCCCTCAAAGTGTTGGTCTTGTCTTGGTCTTATCTTGGTCTCAATCCCTCAAAGTCTTGGTCTCAACCGTCTTGTCTTGGTCTCAATCCCCCAAACTCTTTGTCTTGTTTTGGTCTTATCTTGGTCTCAACCCCTCAAAGTCTTGGTCTTGTCTTGGTCTTATCTTGGTCTCAACCCCTCAAAGTCTTGGTCTTGTCTTGGTCTAATCTTGTTCTCAACCCCTCAAAGTCTTGGTCTCAACCGTCTTGTCTTGGTCTCAACCGTCTTGTCTTGGTCTCAACCCCTCAAAGTCTCGGTCTCATCTTGGTCTCGGATTAGGTGGTCTTGACTACTTGACTCCTAAGTAACTAAAAAAAAAACTCTTAATAAATAGAAATTATAGAAGACAGTACTGCAAATTTACTAGTGTTCTGATAGCAAAACCATAGATATACAATAAATAACATTAATACAAAAAAATAATAAATAATAGTGTCAGCAACAGCAATGATAAAACAGCTAGTACAAGTTCAGAAGCTGTGTGCACAGTACATGCTGTGGTTTTATCTAGGAGATTTATGATACACGCATTGTTCCCAGTAGTCCGTAAATGTAATTTAGAATATGTTAGATCTCCCCCGAACCACACAGAGATAGTGTGATATGTTTCATTGTACTGCTTTGTGTGGGCAATTCAATCTTCACCCATTAGACATGAGGAAACATCTCTATTTGAAATTCGTAGGTGTGATTTGAGACAGAGCCGAAGTAGTTGAGCTAAAGAAATTCCTCATGGGTTAGAGAGGAAACGGCTGGGAACTGTGGGATTGTGAGAGGCGCAGTGGGGCCGGTTCATCTCTCTGTGTCTGCAGGAGTCACTTGAAACATAGTCGGAGAGTGTTTTAGTTTTTATCAATAAATGAAATTGTTTACTCTCAGAGTCACACATCAGAGCTTTCTCTCTCAGGATGGTGTCCCAGCTTCTGTGTAGCTCTCATTCAGAGTACAAGTGATCTGGGAGAGAGCATGAACCAGAAAAACAAACATTCAAGAGCAAGGCCATCCAAAGTGATCTTTACGGGTCTTTGAAAGCATCTGGTTTAACATATTTTATTTGTGAGCAAGTAGATTATTCATCAGTGTGAATAGTTCATGACTAAAAATGTTCTTGTTGCTCGACTGGTTGTTTGTTGTGAGCAACACCAAGGTCATGGGTTTTATTCTCTGTTAACACACTTAAAATCTACTACTGCAAGAAAAAAATAATGTTTTGCATTAATTGGTCATAATATTAGCTCTACAAACTAAGGGATGTATATAGCACCATTTCAGACATATTGGAAGAAGCCACTGCTGTTTGAAAAACATTTCTGCATGTTTGAAGTCAACAAAACAGCACCTAGATGTTACACAGAGCTACTTGCAAAACATTCCAAAGTTGAAACCAGTTGTGTTGTTTGGAAAAACACAAGGCTATGGAGAAAAGAAAAGTGTAGTACAGTACAGTGTAGGGGGCGTTTTGGTGCCTCAAGGACTGGACAGCTTACTAACATCAACAAAAATTCAGATTTCAAAAAATTAGTTTTTCATGGCATTTTGAAGCTCAACAGAGTTTGGACCAGTGCTGTTGTTCTTAACTAAAACAATTAAAATATGTTAAAAAAATAAATAAATAAAAATAAATAAAAAATATTAGATGAAAAACCTGAACTTCAAAAGAAAACTTTGCAAATTAGAAATGTTGTATTGGCAGCCAACAGAAACTGGAGTACTAAGATTACTAAAACTGAAATAATAATAATAATAAAAAAAACAAGTTAAAGAACTAAAACTAATATGAAATGACAAAATCATAAAACACAATTATTCAAACTTAAACTGAATAATAATAATAATAATAATAATACAATTAAATTAAATTAAAGTTAATTTTAAACAATAATAGAACATATAATTTTAGTGTACCATGTTCCTGGATCTAGAACTTTGTTGATACTGGAACCACATTCCAATCAACCAATCAGATTTGAGGCACAAGTTTACAGTTTAAGCCAAGTTTAGGCTTACAACCAGGTTTAGGTGCTTCTACATAAGTGTAATTCACATATCATTTCCCTCTGATTTTAGGGATAAGTTATAGGGTTTAGGGGTAGAGAAATGGTTATGATTAAGTTTTCATATAGGAATGTTGTTCTAACAAAAGTGATTCACAAAAACATTCAAGGGATTTTCACATACCTTTGCATTTTGTTTTGTTTTTTTGATACTGTGTCGCTTCATATGGAAGAGAGCAATTTAATAAGAAAATTAAAAGTAAATAAATAAATTGTTTTACATACTTTACATTTATTAGTGTATTTGTTAATTGTTGTTGTTAATGTTAGTTAATTTAAATACAGCAGCTCATTGTTTGTTCATGCCTAATATTAACAGCCTTAACTAACTAATGTTAACAAATACAACTTTCTGAAATTAACATTAACAAAAATTAATAAATGCTGTAGATGTGCAGTTCATTATTAGTTCATGCTAACTAATTTAGTTAACTAATAAACCTTATTGTAAAGTGTTAAAGATTTTCTATAGCAAAAACATTTAAGATTTCCCAAGCCAACAAATCCAACAGCATTTGCATATTTTGCTAATAAGTTTATAATTAATTTCTGATTAATTATCAATCTAGGAACATATTGGCTCTGTGTGCACAGCGATGATATATTAAGTTACTGCAATTACGTGGGGTCCTGTAAATCCTGTCACATCTGCTCGCTGTTTGATCTAAACATCCTAAGACATTGACAGCACACAGTGTACAACTGGGTAATATTTCTGGGCTTTTGTGCTCTGTGCAAAGGTGTAAAATGACTCATCAAAGTCGTCACACCTGTCTTTTTTTCCCCTCTGTCTGCCTTTTTAGAGCTGAACTGCATGCATACTGCCTCCCACAGACATTCCTGTGGACCGGTTCTCCAGGGAAGCACATGATACAGGCAAAGTAAAGTTCACAGAAGCCCTAGAGGAGCCACCTGTAGGATGTTTTATGTTAATTCGTGCCATGTCGGACGAACGCTTTCTCTCTCTGTCCTCCCGAGGGAGTTGGCAGACATCATCACTGCCTATCATGGTCGCTCTGAGAGCTCTTTTCTTTGTGCTGCTGTTGGGCTACTTCTGACAGTGTGAACCAAACCATGAACCAATTTCAATAGTTTTTTTTTCTTTTTTTTTTTTTTTCGTATTGCCAGAAATAACTTTGACTGACATAACTTTTATTGACTGATTATTCGGGGCATTAGTGGTGGGGATTCTCATCTGTAAGTTACACCATTATGCCAGTAGGTGGCGACAGGTGTCTGTGCTTAATCATTGAATCATTCATTCAACCGAATCGTTCAAAACCACTGCTTCATTCACGACCGAAACAACTAACCTTTATGAGCAAGTCACTGAGTCATTCACTCACAAGACACAGGACAAAGATAATTAACTCGGCAGCCATCTTTGTAGGATCCTCATGCTGCTACCCAGCTACAGGAAACATTCTCAGAACTTTGGCTAATATTCTAGCAAGGTTGTCTCAAACAAACATTCTTCCAGAAACATAATTAGAATGTTTGTTCGTAGTTATTTTGTCTTTAGTAATGTTCTCAAAATGTTAACACAAAAATGTATTTATACATTATAGTTCAAGAAATGTTTTAGAGGGATATTCAGTTACACGTTACTATCAACCAAGTTGTGTTTCAATATGTTCAACATTCAAAAATTAACGTTCCCACAATGTTTGTAAAAATGTCAAGTGGAACGTTCCCTTAATTTTTGCTATCTTTGCATAAACAAGAATTTTTTTGACATTAACACATGAACATTCAGAATATAACACAATGGCAATGTTATCAAAATGTTCTTAGAACATATTTTTAGCTGGGTATTTACTGTAACCATTAAGCAGTATAGTTCCCTTTGACTACTGTGAGAAAAGACCAAATCTCTTTGTCAGGATTATGTTTCAACTATATATTTCACAAGAGTAGTAAAGTCTGACAACAGCTGTGTCATATATTTAGCTTTTTCAGCTCCCCCTGAATCTTCAGCTCAGAGGCAGCAAAAGAAGTCATTGGCTATCTGAGGCTATATACATGCATTTCATGACAACTCTCAGAATAGTTTTAGCATATTATTGAATATGGCAATTTTAGTGTATTTAGTCTTGGGCAACTGGATCTGCTATTCTATTGCTGTTGATTATTGTCGCTGCTACTGCAGAGCAAGTATAAACTTGCTACAGCTTGCTACAAACTTACACAGACATGCTGCTGTGAGCATGTAAGATATGCTGCTGCTGCATAAATAGACATATTTAGAGACATATAGTCAAAATCCTGTTGCAGATCTAGGCAGTGGAGCTGGGGGAGGTAGAGGTTTTCAGAGGAACTCTGATAGTGTGCTGTAGGACCAGTATACAGAAAACAATGAACATTAAACATTAAAACAATATGTTGAGTCACTAATCCTATACCTACCCCTAAACCTACCCATTACCATTTCTTAAAATTACCTACTGTTATAAATAAAAGAATAACAGACAAACAATGCCGCTCGGTCCTCAGCCAGCCGAGAGGCTCTTCCTCGCGGTGCCATGCGATGGTACTGGACGCTCGGTGGACGGCTCGATCCATCTCCGCCCCCTGGCGGCCTGCGATGGCTCCTCTGGCTAAGGGCAGCCGGCAGCGAGTCCCCCGTTCCCTGCTCCTCCCCATCATGGCGGCAGGCGGCAGGCAGCAGGCTCCAGCCCATGGCGAACGGTGGCAACTCCTCTGCTCCCTCTCGGACGGCAGCCACCCCACCTCATCCCAGGAGCACGGCAGCAAGCTCTCCATCCCACCGCTTGCTCAGTCGCTCTAGCACCACCACCTCGGGCAGCCACTCGCGGTCTTCACTCTCCCGCGCAGCCTGACCTCCTCAGCACCGCGATCCCCCTCAGCAGCGAGGGATCTTCGAGAGCATGTCCCTGTTCACTGTTGTCGGTCTTCTTTTATGTTTCCGGAGCTCCTCCATAAGAGATACGAGACCGGTGCACCGCGCAGCTGATGCTCATTATCACTCGCATCACCAGCCTCGCGCCGTTCCCTCACGGCTCTCGCCCGCCCTGCTCGTCACAGGTGTATCTTGGTTATATTTTCAACCATTACAAAATGGTTAAAAAGTTACAGAAATTTTATTCATTTTAAAAGTGTTTAACATTATATAATCCTCTGAAGCAAGTTGGTAGCACAAGTCTTGAACAGAAATGTTATTTCATATTAAGTAGATGAGTAAACCGCATTCAATAAATTCAACTAAAAACATGTATTGAAATGACAATTGAGAACAACAGATTCAAAACGTCAATGTCACGATTTTAATAATAGGGAATTCATGCACATTCACTCTTACAATTATTTACATTTTATTGGTGTTAATACGTAAGTATTTTTATATAGTTTAAGTCAAATATATATACACACACATACATACGTAGGCTAAATGTATTGTAGCATAGTACAAACTTCCCACCATGGCAGCAGGTGCAGCAGTGTTGGTATAGATCTCAGTTGAATAAGCCATGATATTAATGTAGCACATGTCTGTCTGGATCAGCGAGGCCTCTCGGCACTATAATCCCTTCATCTGCTCGGAGAACATACCTACTCCCTGAAAACATCATTTCCACCTGCGAGAAGACGCATATGAATTGATAATGGGATTCCACACCGCAAACATGTACTTTATCTCCTTCAGTGCAGGGCTCCAGCAATACAGGAGAACATGGGAACATTCATTATTTCAATGTCCAGCTTGCTAGCGCCTTAGATCCTTATTAATAATGCGGGTTAAGAGAGTGCTATATTTCAATTACCCTTCTCATCTGCACAGTCATAGAGATGTAAACAGTAGGACGCTGTGCATATCTTTGAGATCTGTGCAAATGAATAATAGAGAACCCAGAGCTGTATTTTCTGAAAGTAGATGAATAAATCAGTCACTTTTAATGTGGCAGCTTAGTATTTTTCATAGCTTAAAATGCCTAAGGTTGCCCTCCATTTACTTTTTCTTTTTTATTTTGGATATATCATCACAGCTCATTGTTTGGTCATATTTTTTCCTTAGTTCATTTAGTTCCTCTGGATGCCTCTGCATTTTAATGCCTCGACAGCAGGGAATTTTACAATTTTGGTTTAGAAAATCAAAAGTAGGACAGTACAATTAGTGTTGGTACACACACACAAAAAAAGTTTTACAAGGATTGCATTTATTATAGATAATTTACCTTTATTGGTATTTAGTGATATTGTGAATAACACTTTGCAGATTACACTTTAATGAAATTTTAGTAAACAGCGTTGCTGTGTTTTCATTGTATCTGCATTGCTTTAACCAGCAGATGTCCTCAGAGTTAATGCTTCGAAACAGCGAATCATGTTGCCCATCTAAATAGATGTGTTTGACTTAAAGTGGCGCTGGGCAGACCTGTGTAGCACGCATACATCTCGTAGACATCTATTTGATGTGTTTTTACATCTGGAAGGCATATTTTTTAGAGTTATCTGCAATAAATCCTGTCAGATGTCAAATAGACGTTTACAAGTTGTCTTTAAGATGTTTATGACCTAAAATGTTTGTAAAACTGACATCTTAAAGACGTCTATCAGATGTTCGTACACAGCAGTTGCTTTCCAGATGAAGTGATCTTTAACAGACATCTTGCAGATGTGCTATCTGGGAGCGTGCGACATCAGCGAGTAATCATTCTTTTAGTCACCATGATTTTTTTATGGAATATTGCAATATCTTCATTTATTGTTTGGATTCACCGGTAATTATGGTATTGGATGCTATAGCATAGATAGTGTAGGCTCCAGGAGCTCACTGCTGGGCCTACTATACCCTTATGGCACTGACCGTATAAAACTAATTAGCTGATGCATTTAATTCCGTCAGAGTCCATGGTGCAATCTATCACACTTGGGGGAGACAAACAAAATACACTACTCATGCAAATTAAACTCGCAAGAGCTCTGGGCAAATCACTTTATTCTCTTATTCATTTATGTCTTTCCAGCACGCTATCATGGAAATCTCTTCCTCACTTCGCCGGCCATAATAAGCACAGGGGGAAGGTGCTGATTCAATGCTTTGTGATGAAGAATAGATCAGGCGTGCTTTGATATTCCCTCTGAAATATATCGACTTTTATGGCCCCCTCGGAGTGAATTCTGTGCCATCTGGTAAATGCAGTCGGCCAGTGTGTTCTGTCGCCACAAAGGCAATAAATGCCCCGCTCAGAGTCATGTAATGTAATGTATGAAGTGCAGTTATTCGCCCTCCTCTCGAGCCAGTGTGAGCCTCATCCTGATTGGTTATTCCAGTGTAATAGGCCAAAATGGAATATGGCAAAGATTACATTCTAGTTTGTTTCACAACAGTGAAAAACAGCTTTTGCATAATAGTTGCAAGCTGGGGAATAGCAAAGAAATTGGGATTGAATTATTATAAGTTGTTTAAATGTTTTTTTTTTTTTTTAGCAACAAATTCATACAAGCTGAATTCAAGCTGTTGCATTTTTTTAAAGTCTTTGTCTGATCCGTAAGTTTTCAAAAGAAGCCTCCTGGAGATGCACAGCATGTTGAAAGCCTTTCTAAAAATGTTTTTGTTTGGTTAAGCAGTTTGATTCAGAATATCAGATCCCTCTATTATAGGATATGAAGGTCCAAATGTAACAGTGATTTTAGTCAAAATAGACCATTTTTAGTATTTTAGTAGTTTTTAAGTATTTATTATAAATGAATTATCCGTACATCACATTATTATTATTATTTAAATGAATGTGCACTCATAATCTTTAATCAATAACTTCCTCTTGCAGCGGCATCTCTTCTCTGTTGATGTGTTTTGCTGACATGAGGGCGGGGTAACCTGTCACTCATTTGAGATCCACTAATAGCAAACCACAACCATCCAATCAATTCCTGATGGACAAAATCAAGCCCCGCCCTTTTTTGCCCGAGAAGCCGTTTCACTTGGATATACTTCACAATAGAAGAATGAAGTCCATTTCAATACGACTTAAAAGGGTCATTAAGGGGTGGTTGATTATGATTTCACTTTTTTAACTTTATTTAGTGTGTAATGTTGCTGTTTGAGCATAAACAACCTCTGAAAAGTTATGGCGCTCAAAGTTCAATGGAAAGAGAGATATTTTCTTTTAAAAAATTCACTGTTTAAGGAGTATACAACAAATGGCTGGTAGGGACTACAATCAGCTTCTTCCTGGTTATTGACACATAACCTTAAAATATACATAAACCTTGTCCCAGGAAACACGTAACAAAGGGGGTGAGGCCATTTTGGGCTGTTTTAGAGTAGAGGAACTGCTGTTGTAGTATAGTTCCTGTTATCATACCGTCATTTTACACCGAACTGCTTCACAAAAGAGGGTCAATTCAATACTGGATTTGCACAAAAGATTAGCATGATGGCACATGTTAGTCGATAAGTTGAATCAACTCCACAGCAACTACATAAATTTATCGACTAATCATTCAGAAATATCCACTTGTATTCTAAATGTTGTAACTTCTTTCTGAGTCTCTCCATCAGTGTCGACTCTCGTTTGACCAATTTAAGGCTGAACATCGTAACTGACAATCCTCCTTTTGGCTGCGTGAGATTCTCCATCTTTGTTGTTGTTGAGCGACTGAAGAGCGAGCAGTTAAAGCTCCGCCCTCTTCTGGAGTAGCAGCTCATTTGCATTTAAAGGGACACAAACAAAAACAGCATGTTTTTGCTCATCCAAAAAGGGGGAAATTTTACAAGGTAATAAATTATCTGTGGGGTATTTTGAGCTGAGATACTTTCTGGAGAAACGAGAGACTTATATTACATCTAAAAGGGGCATTATAGGTTCCTGTTTAAGCATGAAACAGAGTAGCCCACTAAAATGCATGCTCTCGTTTGGTTAGTTGGTTATATAAAATAGCTAATTATAATAGTTGAATTAATAATAGTGATCAAAATAAACAATTCTTATACTAACTAGTATAGTCTATAGGTATGGTATTTGCATTTGTTTTTACAATTTATGCACTAACTCCAGAAACTTGACTTTATTTAAATAAGAAACTGAGGTGAATAAATAGAAGGGTAAAGTGCTGAAATAGGAGTTTTTACTCTGTGCTGCCATCTTTTTGTAATTGCCTGGCACACTATTTAGGTTATTTCATCTGAAGGGAAGTAAACTTACAGTACCCTGTCTGACATTTCTCTAAGCTGACTCTTATAAATACACTGAATAAATGTTAACCTTTTAAATATAACAGAATATGTTGTCCCATTTATGTAATCCCATCCTGACACTGATTTGATATATATATATATTTAAAATAGGTTAGGCTATTTATCTGCTTAAAAGAGTAATGAAACTAATTCATGGAAGAGCAAAAATGTTTGGTCATTTAACAATTAATAAATAAATAGTCTTAAAAACATATCTTAGTTTTTGTTTTTTGTTTTACCCAAGAACTATTACTATGATGCTTGTTTAAATGGAATTTTGACTCAAAATTTGTGTTCAAAATTTAATGTTCACTTGCTGTTACTTTTTTATATGTGAAATTTTCAAGCAATTAGTGAGTGAACTTAGTTTTAGTAAATTCTACACCATTTTATTTTTCAGTGTTTGTGTCAACTAGCCCCGGTCTCTCTTATACAGTAAAACTGTTGCATTAACTGCACTGCGCCATGATCTTCAAAAATGGATGGTGTGTGCAGTCGCATGTATTCATCTCTCAAGAGGCGAACAAGATATATCTATCCTTATATCTGTTTACTTTGCAGATGCTGTTTATCTTGAGCACACAGTAGTGTGAAATGTTTACAGGCAAGATAGTACCTGGAATATGCAGTGAAAAATCCAAGTAGAACGAATCACTTTTCATAACACAGCATATGCACACATATCAATGATTTAACAGTTTTTTTTTCCCCCATTGCTTAAATATTTCAGAGCATGGGATGCATAAGGCCGCTGTTGCTTCCTTATACTCTATGTCATCATCAGCGGTGAACATATGGAAAAGGTTATGGTACGACACCTGGCCCAGAGTTTTGAGCTGTGTGAATAAATAATGCAACTCCTTTGGGGAAAACAGAGGCGGACGCTACATGGTATAGTCCTGCTTGCTCACCTCCAAAATTTCACATATGGTGTCTCACCTAGAAATATGCTGAACTGGACAATGAATTGGTAAATATTGTGTCTGTTTTCTTTGGATGAATCAAACATATTGCCCCACATGGAATCGTAACAATTTTGCAGCTGGGCCAATCTTTTCAGCTGTGAAGACAGCTGTGGCCCAGTCCCAAAAATATAGAAAAGAGAAGCAAAAAGAAAACAAGGCATAATGAGAAGTTATTTCATGAAGACATGAAAACAAATAAATGAACGATACAAGATTAAGCCTGAATAACACAATAAAATAAATAAATAAATAAAAAATCCTATTAAATTACATATTTTTATCGTGTGTTTTAAGCTTTAAGTAAACTTGTGAAAGAGACAGAAATATCTATCTATCTATCTATCTATCTATCTATCTATCTATCTATCTATCTATCTATCTATCTATCTATCTATCTATCTATCTATCTATCTATCTATCTATCTGTGTGTGTGTGTGTCTGTCTGTCTATCTATCTATCCATATACCTATCCATCCATCCATCCATCCATCCATCCATCCATCCATCCATCCATCCTTCCATCCTTCCATTCTTCCTCATGTTAATCTCATATCTTTATTGCATATTTATTAATTCAAATAAGTAAACAAATGATGCAGGATTAGGCATGAAAAACTACTAAAATAAATAAATACATAAATTCATAAATGTGTAATATATTTTTTTAACTTTTTAAAAGATTAAACTTGTGTGATTTATTTATTATAGTTATTTTCATACCTAATCCACTTTTTCTTTCTTTCCTACTTTCTTTATTTCTTTCTTTTAATAAAAATAAGCCAATAAATAAATACATGATGGGAAATAATCAAAAACACACTTTATACAACAATAATGAGATATGATATGAGATTAGAAATGAAAAACTTTTTTATTTATGTTTTCATAAATTATATTTATTTATTTAATTATTTATACATTTTAATGCTAATTCCTTATTCCGTAAATAAACAAATGAATGAATGCATGCATGTGTAATATTTTTGTGGTCTGTTTTAAGATTAAACTTGTGAAAGAGAAATATTTATTTCATTATATTTATTTCCATGCCTAATCCTGCGTTATTGATTCATTTATTTGTTTGTTAACAAACAAAACATACAACTTGTGAAGGAGACACATTTTCACACATCATTTTGACTTGACTTTGAGTTCAGTTCCCAAACTATCATGTCACCGAGGGAAACATGTCTCCTGTCAGTCAAGACTAAAACCGCCCCTCCCTCTCCAACTCTTTTTGGCAGCAAGACAGACATCTCAATTCACCAAAACGTGGATATAATTTGTGTATACAAATGTCAAAATGTCAATAGATGTAATCCTTTCAAGAGGTGCCGGGGTTTGTTCATTGACGTTTTGGCTGCTTTCCTTAATCCAATACCAGCTGAGTGTTTTTCACAAGGCGCTGTGGGGAAAGGGGAGGACTCTGTTCTGTCCAGATGGGTTTTCTGATGGGATTTCTCTGCCCTGTTGGAATTGATAGTGTTATAGTATGAATATCATATCAAGTGGACGATGACATTTAGCCATTTCTTATGAAAACCTTAGATGGTTCATATTGTCATTTCATTGAGATGGAAAAGTTGATTACCTCATAAACATTTCTGAATGTCAGTCTTGAAAATGCAAACGATCGCAATCGTGAGCTACTTCTTGACATTTTTCTTAATAATATGGTCTACTCTGAAAACTTCCATACTTGAACCCTTACTCAGGTCACTCTCCAATGTGAACAAAAATGGGCTGTGCCTGGTAATTTTTATAAGGAACTGCAATATAATACATGGTTTAGACTGAAATGTAAGAGTGACTCTCACTCACTCTCAGTATATATGTGTGTGTATGTGTGTGTTTGTGTTTGTTTTATATAGAAGAAAAAGTGAGTGGTGCTGGCATGCTGCTAAGGTGCTGTGCGTGGTTGCCGGAGCACTGCCATGCGGTTGCTAGGGTGTTTTGGATGGTTGCATACTGGCCCAAGTCAAAAGAGTCCACCCCCAAGAATCTTTGATATTTTGACTCCAGTTCCTCCTTCTGTGTAAGTCGGTGGGCTTTCTTTCAACCATTTCATCATCCGCCGGGCAGAAATCGCTTGAAGTAATAACCTCTTTCCTAAACCGTCATGTCTGTAGCATAAACATTGTGTGGGAAGAGTTACATGTCAAAGTTTAATAGGGGTTTGTTCAAATCTCAAGCCTTGTAGCAAGCAAAAAGCTCCAGACTTAACAAAATCGGCTACTAGGGAACAATTGGGTCCCAAAATGACTTTGTTAGTCAACAAATATACTCAAAAGTTTCCAACATTACAATTGGATAGTGCTATACAATGTTAAATACTTTTGTGAAATATTTAATGTTTTTAGAATAACACTCAGGCTATTAGGCAATAACAAAACTCGGTTGTGAGCATATGTTTAATTACAAATAACGATTTCCAGTTCATTTTGGACATAACTGAGAAAAAAAAAAAAAGATACACAGTTCAGGGAGGGCGTCTGAGCTCAAACAAACCGCTACCATATGAGCAGGTTTGAGTTTTGTGAATCTTTTGAATTTGAATCAATAAAATATCCGATTCATTAGAGTCATTTATTCGCGAATCAACACCAGGGTTCGCGCTATGAACGGTGCACACGCGAGAGGAACAATGATGAAACCGCATAATGAACAAACAAACTTTTCGCGACTATCGCCAATGACAACTAGAGCTCCATTCAAAATCACATAGGCAAAAAGCTATGTCTAAATTCACAGCACTCATAAAAGAGTAGGCAAAAAGTACCCGTATGACCTACTTCTTCAGCGAAGTGTACATACGATGGACACTTAAATATCCCATGAGGCCACGGGAGAAGATTTGTGAATGGAAGTGAAGCAACGCAACTGACGCTGATGGGTCACGTCATGATACAACATAGTGAATATTCGTGATGGAATGATGAAGCTTTGCGAAGCTTTCCCCTCGACTGTATCATAAAAACGTGCTCGAAGCTTTTCAACACGGTTTCATACAATAATTCAGTTTGTCCTACGGAAAACCGTATAAAGCAAAAAATATATATAATAAGTCTTTCACCTGTCATTGCACTTAACTAAATTTGTGGAAAAAATAGGCAATGAACTATGAAATTTGAACTTATGAACCTGGAAGTAATACAACCATGAACAAAACATGTAAATATTTATTCGTATTATGTATTCTTATGAAAGAAGCGAATGACAAGGGGTTTGCGTTATTTGAATCAGAATACGAAGCAGTCACGAAGTTATGGCAAAATGGATCAAGCTCCAGTACTGTAATGAATGGCGAGTGAGTGGATGAGATCCAAAAGCAGGCTTTATTAGCAGAGATAGTCAAACAGGCGATGGTCAAAGGACAGCAAACAGGTATGGCAGAGGATAATCAGAATCGTGGTCAAATAGTCAGGCGGAAAAGTTGAGACAGGCAGTGAGTAACACAATCCGAAAATAAAAGGCCATAAGTCCAAGGGGCAGGCAGATAAATCTCAAAGACGGTAGAAACAGACAGGATCAAAAACAGGCAGGCAAAGACAAAAATGACCGCTTTGAAAAGTAAACACTTAGAATAACAAGACCTAGCAAATGTGTGTGTGAGCGCTGAGCTTAAATATGGTTCTGGTAATGAGCTGCAGCTGGTGCCGTGATCAGTGAAAGGTATGGGGCTTCTGGGAAGTGTAGTGTCTGTGTGTGAGTAAGTGTGGTGAATTGTGGGAAATAAAGTCCGGGAGCAAATGTGCATATGTGTGTGTGAAGGTGCAAGATGAAGTGCCCTCTAGTGGTTTACACGGGCACTTCAGCTGACTATGTGACAGGTACAGTGCTTCGCTGTGAAATGTTTGTTTTTTTTCATATTGAATACTGTACGTCTGGATTACATTCCTACCACACATGTTCATACTATATAGAACATACGTTTTTAGAGGTCGTGAAGTAATTACTTATTCAAAACAACTCGAGAGTTTGCGATTTTGTTTTATTAGCGGCTGACGTCTCAGCTAATTAACAGAGGAAAATTTAACTAATGGGACTATTGATATTCATGCAAGTTATGAATTAGGAGAAACTTATATTTGTGTGCTGTACAGAACATTCTATTGACAAATCAATAAACATGGTGTTGGATGAGGCCAAATGAAGCTTGAAAAAAATGATGATCCCGTTTTTTTTCAGACATTCAGTGATGATGTTCAAAGAATAGCTCACTTCCTGTTTGCCCAGTGGAGCTATTGATTGAGTTTAATTGCTAAATGATCACATCAGCAGCGGTGATATTTAGTTGTTTATTTTTGATGGTTCTTTATGATGCTTTCAAAGACTGTTCCATTTATCATTGCAGGCTTGTTTTGCATTGATTTTGATTCTGATTAATTTTGCACAGCTCCGCAGTGGACACCAGACACAGATCGATACGTGTGGCGTTATCTGACACAGATGCAGCCAGAGATGATTAAGCGCCATGACGTTCTTCATCTCGCTGATGGTGTTTAATATAATGGCACACTTCCTGTTTTCCCCTCTTCTGATATTGATTAAGCTTAATTATTCGGTGGAAGCGACATAACCTGAGGACCTTAGAAGCCATCTTCAACACTTAAAGAAAAAAAAACTTACCTTTGACAGCACTTTACCACTGTTTAAATAAAGCATTTATAAATATACTGTCAATAATGGAGGTTACATCAAGTTTGTTTAGTATAAAACCATTTCAGCCCTGAGAAAGTCCTTTATTTCTTTCAAATGGCCTTTGTTGTTAAAAAAAAAAAAAAAAAACTTTTAGATTTTTAATCACAAAATATGAAAGTCCATCATTTAAATACCAACATTTTGCCCCTATACATTTTAAAAGTAAGTGTCAAAAGTGGTCTATATTCCAAGTCTTCTAAAGTCTTCTTTGTGTGAGAAAAAGATCTAAAGTAATCGCTATTCATCATCATTTGATAAATAACAACTCAAGTAGTTTGTTTATCATTTATGGACGGAAGATTAAATATTAAATGATGACGGTTACAACAAGTTTGTTTACTCCAAAACCATTTTTGCTTGGAAAAATATATTTTTCCTTTCAAGTGGCCATTTTGATTATTCATCATGTAGTGACTTTGAGTGTTTTTACTATTTCCACTTTAGCTCCAACCTTTCCACTTACGCCATTGATTTAAAGAAGTGAATGTATGCCTTTGGCCTAAAAACGCTTGACAAAATTGAATTAGTGGAAATGCAATTTTCCTAACAAAAGAATGTCAGATTGATTGGCAGGGGAAATACAGGGTCAATATGGAGTGTGTTCTTGGCATCGTCCACAACATCATTAATGTAGGACAATGTTACTGCAAGGTCCATAGATCACGTTTTTCAAAGTGTGTTAAGTGTAAAAACACCGTCCTCATATGTAAAACGTGTAACAGTAAATCACGGGAAGATTTCTTTATCATAATATAAATATCTGAAAATGTAAAAAGGAGATCGAAAACTGATGCCAATGTAAACAAGGGGGAAATTTCGCAAAATATGAAACTGTGGTTTCTGAAGAGAGTCTACATTCATGCGTGGAGACCTGAACTGAAACTCTATTGGGTTGAATGTTCCTAAAACAATTACTCTGCTTCCCCCAAGAGGTTCAAACAAATGCTGTAAGGGGAATCAAGCAGAGAGAGAAAAATCCAATACAGATTTAGAGTTCATGTTTTTGTGACAGTGCTGATGTGATGCATCTAAATGGGTATACTTTTTTTTGCCAGATTCATTTGTTCTTTCATTTAATAAAAGCTGATAAACAACACACAACATATAAAACTAAATAACAAGCTGCATCTCTGTGTGTAATGGTAATGAAACTCGCTCACCTGAACTATCATCTCTCTCTGATTCATCAATGTGTTCAAATTCTGCGCTGAACAAATAAGAAAGAATCATCTTTAACTGTCTCACTCTCTCACGTTGCTCTGGAAAGTCTGATTCATTTTCGTGATTCAGTTTGCTTGAAACATCGAAGTACAGATGCATTTATCATTGTTCGGCAAATTTTGGCTCACGAAATACATTTTTATGGAAGCTTGTTTCTACCACGGAATGAAGAATAAAAAAGGTAATTGCAACTTTTTGTCTCACAATTCCTCATTTTTAAACTTTCAGTTGCGAGAAATAAAGTCTTAATTGCGAGTTTGTATCTCGTAACTCTAATTTTCAGCAATTTGGAGAAAAAAATTGTGAGATATAAACTCGTAATTGTGAGGAAAAAAGTCAAAACTGTCTTTTTTATTTCTTTCTTTCTTTATTTTTTTGCAATTCTGACTATTAATCGCAACTGAAAAAAGTCGTAATTGCAAGAAATAAAGACAAAATTGTGAGATAAAGTTGCAGTTTACTTTATTTTTCGCAACTCTCATACACAGACACTACACTTCCCAGAAGCCCCATACCTTTCACTGATCACGGCACCAGCTGCAGCTCATTACCAGAACCATATTTAAGCTCAGCGCTCACACACACATTTGCTAAGTCATTATTGTTAGATGCGAACTTGTAATTGTGAGGGAAAACGAAGTCGCAAGTTGCAACTGCCTTTTTTAATTTTTTTTTTAGCAATTCTGACTATTTCTGGAACCTCTGAGAAAAAAAAAGTCGTAACTGGGAGATGTAAACTCGCATTTGTGAGGAAAAAAAGTCACAATTTAATTTTTTTACTTTATTTCTGTCAACTCTGAGAAAAAAAGTCATAATTGTCAGATACAACTCGCAATTACTCACACAAAGATGCTTTTTTGAAAGTGAGTTCTGTGCTTCACACAGTGCTACTCTGTTGACACTGCATTCAAATTTTGCCAATAATGTGACCACACCTTTAGAATGAATTGGTTTATTTTCAATGACTTTCGAAAACTTTTCAATGTTGCATTGGAAGATTTACTGATCCCAGTCCCCGCATGTATTCTGACTTAGGTATGCAAAATGTGGTGTTTTTGTTGTATTTAATATAAATATAACTCTTCAAGTTGAACATTATCACCATAAATGAGATTATTTATTTATTCACAAACCCTCACATCTCAATTATCTGTTGTAATTTTCCAGTCGTACTACAGTAAAGAGTAACAGCGGAGATGTTACTTCTCTCGACATCCTAATCATGCACAAAGCTAAAGCTGTCACACGGTATATACAAAACATAGATATGGCAAAAATATTGTTATCTGGTGAAAACGGCTCATACGGGCCTGCAAGACGTATAGTATTTTAAAATTCACTGCAGTTTAAACATTTCTGATATATCGATAAAATGGCCTTAAATCCAGTTCCATGTAGTTGAGTCAGCTCTTCTTCCCGGCATCTCGGCTCTATCTTGCAAGGGATATTAATCTAGCAACAGGGTCCTTGTGCCCAACCACAGCTGTCTGCCTGTCTACAATGACTAAATGCTCTTGTGTTGCTAACAGCGGGACCCCCGACAAGAGGCCCCTACACACACCCCCAGACACACTGATGTAAACTCAAACACTCACCTTGAGAGGAGACAAAGAAGGCTTAAAGGCACAGTTCACCTAAAACTGTGAATTATTGTTCATCGTTTACTCATTCCAAATCTTTTCTTTTCATGAAATACAAAAGGAGTTATCTAGAAAAAAAACATTTACCAACAATAATGATTAGAGCTGACACTAAACAAAAATGTTAAAAATATTGAATTGATTACATCATATGCTAAATAATCAAATCATATTACTTTATTTTGAATAGATAGATAGATAGACAGACAGACAGATAGGTATATGGATAGATATAGAAAGATAGACAGACAGACAGACAGACTGATAGATAGATAGATAGATAGATAGATAGATAGATAGATAGATAGATAGATAGATAGACAGACAGATAGATAGATAGATAGATAAAGACAGATAGACAGACAGATAGATAGATAGACAGACAGACAGACAGACAGACAGACAGACAGACAGACAGACAGACAGACAGACAGACAGACAGACAGATAGATAGATAGATAGATAGATAGATAGATAGATAGATAGATAGATAGATAGATAAATAGATAGATAGAGAAACATATTTATATAGATAGATAGATAGATAGATAGATAGATACAGTACTGTGCAAAAGTTTTAGGCAGGTGTGAAAAAATGCTGTAAAGTAAGAATGCTTTCAAAAATAGACATGTTAATAGTTTATATTTATCAATTAACAAAATGCAAAGTGAGTGAACAGAAGAAAAATCTACATCAAATCAATATTTGGTGTGACCACCCTTTGCCTTGAAAACAGCATCAATTCTTCTAGGTACACTTGCACACAGTTTTTGAAGGAACTCGGCAGGTAGGTTGGCCCAAACATCTTGGAGAACTAACCACAGTTCCTCTGTGGATTTAGGCAGCCTCAGTTGCTTCTCTCTCTTCATGTAATCCCAGACAGACTCGATGATGTTGAGATCAGGGCTCTGTGGGGGCCATACCATCACTTCCAGGACTCCTTGTTCTTCTTTACACTGAAGATAGTTCTTAATGACTTTCGCTGTATGTTTGGGGTCGTTGTCATGCTGCAGAATAAATTTGGGGCCAATCAGATGCCTCCCTGATGGTATTGCATGATGGATAAGTATCTGCCTGTACTTCTCAGCATTGAGGATACCATTAATTCTGACCAAATCCCCAACTCCATTTGCAGAAATGCAGCCCCAAACTTGCAAGGAACCTCCACCATGCTTCACTGTTGCCTGCAGACACTCATTCGTGTACCGCTCTCCAGCCCTTCGGCGAACAAACTGCCTTCTGCTACAGCCAAATATTTCAAATTTTGACTCATCAGTCCAGAGCACCTGCTGCCATTTTTCTGCACCCCAGTTCCTGTGTTTTCGTGCATAGTTGAGTCGCTTGGCCTTGTTTCCACGTCGGAGGTATGGCTTTTTGGCCGCAAGTCTTCCATGAAGGCCACTTCTGACCAGACTTCTCCGGACAGTAGATGGGTGTACCAGGGTCCCACTGTTTTCTGCCAATTGTGAGCTAATGGCACTGCTCGACATCTTCCGATTGCGAAGGGAAGTAAGCATGATGTGTCTTTCATCTGCTGCAGTAAGTTTCCTTGGCCGACCACTGCGTCTACGGTCCTCAACGTTGCCTGTTTCTTTGTGCTTCTTCAAAAGAGCTTGGACAGCACATCTGGAAACCCCTGTCTGCCTTGAAATTTCTGCCTGGGAGAGACCTTGCTGATGCAGTATAACTACCTTGTGTCTTGTTGCTGTGCTCAGTCTTGCCATGGTGTATGACTTTTGACAGTAAACTGTCTTCAGCAACCTCACCTTGTTAGCTGAGTTTGGCTGTTCCTCACCCAGTTTTATTCCTCCTACACAGCTGTTTCTGTTTCAGTTAATGATTGTGTTTCAACCTACATATTGAATTGATGATCATTAGCACCTGTTTGGTATAATTGTTTAATCATACACCTAACTATATGCCTACAAAATCCCTGACTTTGTGCAAGTGTACCTTGAAGAATTGATGCTGTTTTGAAGGTAAAGGGTGGTCACACCAAATATGGATTTGATTTAGATTTTTCTTCTGTTCACTCACTTTGCATTTTGTTAATTGATAAATATAATCTATTACCAAGTTTCTTTTTGAAAGCATTCTTACTTTACAGCATTTTTTCACACCTGCCTAAAACTTTTGCACAGTACTGTAGATAGATAGATAGATAGATAGATAGATAGATAGATAGATAGATAGATAGATAGATAGATAGATAGATAGATAGATAGATAGATAGATAGATAGATAGATAGAGAAACATATTTATATAGATAGATAGATAGATAGATAGATAGATAGATAGATAGATAGATAGATAGATAGATAGATAGATAGATGAACAGAAAGACAGACAGATAGATAGATAGATAGATAGATAGATAGATAGATAGATAGATAGATAGATAGATAGATAGATAGATAGATAGATAGATATAGATAGACAGAGACAGACAGATATATAGATAGATAGATAGATAGATAGATAGATAGATAGATAGATAGATAGATAGATAGATAGATAGACAGACAAAGACAGATAGACAGATAGACAGACAGATAGACAAACAGATAGATAGACAGAGACAGATAGATAGATAGATAGATAGATAGATAGATAGATAGATAGATAGATAGATAGACAGACAGACAGCTAGAGAAACATATTTATATAGATAGATAGATAGATAGATAGATAGATAGATAGATAGATAGATAGATATAGATAGATAGATAGATAGATAGATAGATAGATAGATAGATAGATAGATAGATAGATAGATGAACAGAAAGACAGACAGACAGATAGATAGATAGATAGATAGATAGATAGATAGATAGATAGATAGATAGATAGATAGATAGATAGATAGATAGATAGATAGATATAGATAGACAGAGACAGACAGATATATAGATAGATAGATAGATAGATAGATAGATAGATAGATAGATAGATAGATAGATAGATAGATAGACAGATAGATAGATAGATAGATAGATAGATAGATAGATAGATAGATAGATAGATAGATAGACAGACAAAGACAGATAGACAGATAGACAGACAGATAGACAAACAGATAGATAGACAGAGACAGATAGATAGATAGATAGACAGACAGACAGCTAGAGATAGATAGACAGACAGACAGACAGACAGATAGATAGATAGATAGATAGATAGATAGATAGATAGATAGATAGATAGATAGATAGATAGACAGAAAGAGAGAGAGACAGACAGACAGATAGATAGATAGATAGATAGATAGATAGATAGATAGATAGATAGATAGATAGACAGACAGATAGATAGATAGATAGATAGATAGATAGATAGATAGATAGATAGATAGATAGATAGATAGATAGATAGATAGATAGACAGACAGATAGACAAACAGATAGATAGACAGAGACAGATAGATAGATAGATAGATAGATAGACAGACAGACAGCTAGAGATAGATAGACAGACAGACAGACAGATAGATAGATAGATAGATAGATAGATAGATAGATAGATAGATAGATAGATAGATAGATAGATAGATAGATAGATAGATAGATAGACAGAAAGAGAGAGAGACAGACAGACAGACAGATAGATAGATAGATAGATAGATAGATAGATAGATAGATAGATAGATAGATAGATAGATAGATAGATAGATAGATAGACAGAAAGAGAGAGAGACAGACAGACAGATAGATAGATAGATAGATAGATAGATAGATAGATAGATAGATAGATAGATAGATAGATAGATAGATAGATAGATAGACTGACAGACACAGATAGACAGAGACAGACAGACAAATAGATAGACAGACAGACAGACAGATAGATAGATATATAGATAGATAGATAGACAGACAGATAGAGATAGATCGACAAACAGACAGACAGACAGACAGACAGATAGATAGATAGATAGATAGATAGATAGATAGATAGATAGATAGATAGATAGATAAATAGATAGATAGATAGATAGATAGATAGATAGATAGATAGATAGATAGATAGATAGATAGATAGATAGATAGATAGATGGATAGATAGATATGAATTTATTTTAAAAGATAAAGGGAGACAATTGTTTTGTTTTCTTTCTTTTTTTTTTGTATGTACCAGTTTGTCATACAATACTTTACATAAAGAAAATGATAATTGGTTTTGATGTGAGAACATTAAATAAATAAATAAATAAATTTTGTAAATGGCTGGAAGCTCTGCATGTGAAGATCTGTCTTCGTAGCCCAAATAAAACCTCTTTTAACATTATATGATTATTTTGTCTTGTAAATTAAAGTGACAAATGTTTTTTTTTTTTTCTTCATCATGTCCCGATCATTTGTCTTCAGGCCCCAGAAGTCACAAAAAGTGCAAGACGTTCCTCAAAGCCATGCACAGAAGTTCTAACACTAATTAAATTATAGCGCATACTCGCTGATATTCGGATCATAGGCGCGCTGGCAAATGTAACTGACATTTGCTCCCCACTAGAGGTCTGTTGCTATGTCAGGTTTCACCGGAGAGCAGATGGCCACAGATGGTTTGTGGAAGCTCTCTCTTGTGCCCTCGAATTTCCTCTTGATCTCCTCGGCTCCTGGATGGAATCGAGCAGCGTATAAACTGGATTAAGCATATATGCATGCTTCTGTGTTGCAGGAAATTGTTAATCTAAAAGCAAGTATCCCTTCAGAAAACGAATCTGGATGTTGTTGTCTTACATTCACAGCTTAACTATGTCATGACGGTTACCCTACACTGTACAGCGGAGTTATATTTCACAGATGTATCCATAAATTAAAACAAACAAACAAAAAAAAAAAAAAAAAAACCTATAACTTTGTAATAGCTCATACCTGCCTTTCTGTCTTTTTTTCTTGGCACAGTTTTCCCTAAACATTCACACATCTGTGCTCACAAATTGCTTCTGTTACCGCCATTATTACAAGTAGCCGACTGCATTGAAACAGGATATGAAGTGGAACCAAAAATTTACGACCATGTGACATTCTCAAAGTGAAGGCTTTGGGGAATTCGTCACAGTGTACGGAGGCAATAGACTATTTACTGTAGAAGTCATTAAACATGCTCAAAGCTCTAGTTTTGCCTCATAAAAAGGACATTTATGAAAACCGCTTTGTATTTCCCAGTCGCCTAATTACCAAGTATTATTAACCGGATTCATAAGTTGACACTAAGTTGTCCAGAGAGCTTCAAAAGAAGCATAAAAAGGCACACTTCCTTCTGGTGTGTCATTAAAGAGGTTATAAAGTGCATTCATTGTTCATACTTAGCCCTCTGTTGCACATCGCCTCTGGGAAACAAATCCATTTTCTTCACTTTGCTAGAACGAGATGCATGTACGATGGCAATAAAATGGTTAAAAGTGAAGGAATGAGCGAATAAACTAATAAAAAGCACATTCTTGGTCACGCTGCACTCTCACCTTGTACATGTAAATAGTAAAGAAGTGTTTTTCAACCGTTTTTTTTTTTAAAAACAAAACAAAAAACAAACAAAAACTGTAATTTAAAAAAAAAAAATTCTGATGAAGACTTTTATTTTGAAAGTTGTGCGTGAAAGTTGCTGCCTATGAAAGCTTGTTTGTTTCCACCATGGAAAAAAAAACAAAAAAATAAATAAAAATAAAACATAAAAAAAGGTAATTACAACTTTTCATTTCATAATCTTTTTATGACTTTTTTTCATTTGTTTGCATCTCACAGTTCTGACTTTTTTCTCTCAATTGTGAGTTTACATCTCGCAATTCTGACTTTTATCTTGTAATTGTGAGTGTATATCTCACAATTCTGACTTTTTTCTCTCAATAATGATTTTACATCTCGCAATTCTGACTTTGTTCTCGCAATTCTGACTTTTTTTCTAAATTTCAGATATGAAGCCAAAATTGCGTGTTATGAAGTCAGAATTTTGTGATATAAACTCTCTCTATATTGCGAAAACAAATTGTGACTTTATAACTTAATAATTTCAAGTTTATTTCTCGCAATTGTGACTTTATATCTGCAATTGCGCGAAAAAAGTCAGAATTGTGAGATAAAAAGTCATGATTATCTTTACATTTTTTTTATTCCATGGTGGAAACAAGCTTCCATAGTTTCCTTCTCTGTCAGACAGTTTGAGTAAAGAGTACATAAAGGTTTTGTCCTGATTCAGTGTCTCCTGCTGTTAGATATTATATTATTGTTATACTGGTACTCTGTATTTATTTGACCCTTTCCGTGTCTTGTATGAGTGGGTGGTTTTGGCCAGAATATTAAGTTGCAATACGGACTACATTTCATGCCGAATCTTAAGTTTTTAAGACAAGTTCTTAAGTGGAAGAAAAGTTTTAAATATTCATAAGGAACCTAAAAATGTCCTTCATCTGTATCTGTGAAACTGTCTATAAAATATGAGCATGAATGTGGCTCTGTAGTGTCTGTATTGCCGATAGCAGACTCTGCTCATAGGCGTGGTGACGATCTAAATCGGCCAATTACGTCCATTCATCCCTCGTTCATCACTCTGTTTGTCTGTCGAATGTTTGCTGACGGATCAGAGCCGTGGATCCATTCCAGCGCTTTTCCACATGATTAGATGGAACTAATTATTCTCACATCTCACGCTCAGTCTGGAATAAACTAATTACCCGTCTCTTAATGAAGGGAGAAAGGATTCCTGCAAGAATTCCTGCGAACGCCTTTCTGATCTGCACTCATCTAAAATTTAGTTGGAAGTTAATTGGATGTCCAGAAGATTGAAAAAAAAAAAAACCCTGCAATAACAGAAAGCAAAACACATGTATGTTAAAAAAAATGTGGTGCGAGACATTTGTTTTACCGTAGGGAGCAGCACATTCCTGTTAATTGCTCGCTTGATTAATAGATCTGATTAAATGAGAGCAGTGATTAACGTATGTGACCAGAAGAGAGGAAGCTGATGTAATTATAACACAAATCATTAATGTAAATATGAAAACAGGATTATGTCGGTTATCTAATGGGCAGGGATGGACCTGCCCACAGTGAATAATTATGTGTATAAAATATTGTTTTATTTCGTTCACTTTCATTCAGAAATAGCCATTTTTACATTTCCAAAAGCACCAAATATATTTAAAGGATTAGTTCATTTCAGAATTAAAATTTCCTGATAATTCACTCACTCCCATGTCATCCAGGATGTTTATGTCTTTCTTTTTTTCTTCAGTCGAAAAGTATTTGGGGTTTTTGAGGAAAAAAAGTGGACTTCAACAGGGTTCAATGGGCTGAAGGTCCAAATTGCAGTTTCAGTGCAGCTTTAAAGGGCTCTACATGATCCCAGGGGTCTTGTATAATGAAACAATTGGCCATTTTCTAAAAAAAAAAAAAAAAAAAAAAAGTATATTCTATTACATTAACCACAAATGCTCATCTTGCGCTGGTCTGCGATGCGCCACGTATTGCGTAATCACGTTGGAAAGGTCACGCGTCACGCAGACAGAAGTACCGAGGTGGGGTGAAAACCTTCGTCTCGTTTTCTCCTCCAACTTCAAAATCATCGTACGTAATGCGTGGAGCATCGCTGAGCTAGTGCAAGATGAGCATTTGTGGTTAAAAAGTATTTAATTTTAAAAAATCGTTTCACTAGATAAGTCCCTTATTCCTCAGCTTGGATCTTGTAGAGCTCTTTGAAGCTGCAATTTGGACCTTTTACCTGTTGAACTCCACTGAAGTCCACTATAAGGAGAAAAATTCTGGAATGTTTTCCTCAAAAATATTAAATTCTTTTCAACTGAAAAACAAAGACAAACATCTTGGATGGCATGGGGGTGAGTAAATTATCAGGAAATTTTAATGCTAAAGTGACTAATCCTTTAATAGTAACAATTCATATTATTAAACACTTAAAATTATTAGGTTGAACATTTATATTTAAGATTCATCTCACATAAACACATTAATTTAAACACATTTGAAATGATAGATTTGAAATGACATTAAAAATGTATCAATTTAACAGAATATAAATCAGATTTGATTTTATATGATATCATTTAATATAATATAAGACTTCTTTAGTTGACTGGACAAACCAACCCTGAGCAAATGTGACCTGTCTGTCTTTAGAACAGCCATCAAAGATCTATGGCTGTTCTGTCGGCTGACAAGGGCATGCTGGTGATTAGGTCACAGGTCATATAGGGGTCAAATATAGCTCATTTTGCTTAGACATATGCAGCCTCCTTTAATTAGCAAAAATACATAACCAAGACCAAGGTTTTCTTCTCATCACTGAGCCATTTGCTCCCTGGAGCATTTTTAAACCACCTTTAGCAAATACAAACAGACATTTTCCACAAGATGTATCAGGGGACACTAATTTTCTTCTTTCGATTTTTTTTACGCAGCAATTTAGCATAAAGTTGCATTCAGGGCACAATAGGGAGATGAAAAGGAGGATGCAGTGCAGAAGTTCACAGACAGGACTAATACTGAGCAAGAGAGACAGAAACTCAAGGGAAGTGTTCGGAAAACAATAACATGCAAAGTACGCGCGACTACAAAGGGCACACAGCGAATTTTAATCAAAACAAAAACGTGCTGATAATTGCAGCCGAGTAAATTGTGCAGCTCTGTGTGAATGCGCCTGTTGTCTTCGCAGAGATGGTTTTGCTCTCTGCCGCTGCTCGACATTGTTAATGAAATGCAAAGATGTGAATGTACAAATGTGTCAATCCTTTGCTAGTCAATAAACCTTTGAGCTGAATAACAACAACCCGGGGAATAGCGATTAAGCAAGAAATTCTCTAAAACATCTTTTTATTTTTCTTTACAGAAATGAAAATTCTGTCATCATTTACTCACCCTCACAACGATCCAAACCTGAATGACGTTCTTTCTTCTGTGGAACACAAAAATGCATTAAATATTAACATATTCATGTATTCAAACTAAACAGTGTCCTTGCTTAATTTTGTAAAATGCCATGCCATGATAACAATTAATAATGGTGGCATTTTGCTATTATGTGTTGGCAGTATCCCAGGAAAAAATTCCTGTTGTATTGTTAAACCTCTGTGAACTGGCCTTCTGCTCCATAATTAACAAAAATTAAACGCATGACTTTTTTATGCGTTTTGGCCGTTCATTCATGACAACTGCATTTTGGGGGCTTGAAAACACACTTACAAAAAAGTTTTTGAAACCTTTCCCATTGTCGTCTCCATGTAAACTACAAAAATGTGAATTTGTGAAAACAGTGATATCATGCGTGATTTCTTTACAAATTGATGTAGCCAACCACTGATTTGGCACTGGGATTTTAGTCGTTTTCGTAGATCTGTGTGAACGAGGATCATTTTGACGACAAATTCATTTGTACGTGAAAGATTTTACGTTTTTTATTACAACGTTGTTTTTGTAAATGTATCCCCAAACAGATGGACACAGGACAGTTCATCAGAGCTGTGACATCAAGGGAAATGAACATATGTGAAACAGGAAACATCGAAAAACCATGTCCAAATATAATGACTACATTTTATACTAGACATTTCACACTCAAAATTTGCTTGTTTTCTATAATCAGTAAGTTGCTTTGAATAAAAGCATCTGCTATTTGATTGAATGCAAATGTGATTAAAGGCTACATTAATTTAGTGATAAATATTGCTACATGTATTGTTTTGTTTATAAAAATACTGCTAAATTAAATAGCAAAAAAGCCAAAACTACTGGAAAACACACAAATCTCTTTTTGACATCGATCCAAACAGATGTTCCTCATCTTCTCTTATGTATATAACAGTCAGGCACAAGTAAAGTCACGTGTCGTATTTGTCTCTGAGCAAGCAGTGGAAAACAGAACTGCTGTGCTCACTGATGAACACAATGAGGCAGCCAGCAAAATGTATTCACACTGCATCATGCTGTTTTAGATCAGCTACACTTTCTGAAAAAAGGTACATAAGCTGTCACTGGGGCATTTCAAAAGGTACCTTTGTACCTAAAGAGTGCATATTAGTACCATAAAGGTTCATATTGGTACCAAAAGTGTATAAGTTAATACCTAATGTAGGTAAGAACATTTCATGTGCCTTTTCTCGATTCACTCAAGTCTGTCTTATAATTCAAAACAACTGTTGAAGCCATTCACTCACACAATACTGAATCAACCATCCACGCACAGAAAGCTTTAAAGCACTGACACACATATGCTTTTCTAAAATTTGAAGCTAAAGTGTGTACTTTAAAATACATTTTTTCTTACAATGGACCCTTTGCAGGCAGTTTGATTGACAGGCGATCTGACCAATCATTACCCCGAATCTGCCATTTTGTCTGACAAAGCAGTCAGGGGAGTTAGTAGATTAACTTTGGTGAACTTGAACTTGATTTGATGCTATAAATGAACTAGTATGAAGAGACGATCGGTTCATGAGCTACAGCGATCTGTCACGACACATTAAAGACACACTTTAAGCTATTTATTGTTTAAACTTTTTTTAAAAATTACAAAATTTTCAATATGAAACTGTTTCATATCAAAAGTAACCTGCTCTGTCTTGTCTGTCAAACGCGTTGTCAGTGTCCTCTTTGCTTCGCAATATATTTATAACTCCGTGAGAGCATGATGTGTGGCGTGGATTGTTGGACATAGTAACAGTAACGAAAGAGGGCGAGTCTTTGCAAAGGGTTAATTTAACATCTCATTCTGACAAAACACCTTTGTGGAAAAAAAAGTAAGGAGACAGCAGAGAAAAGACAATGATAGTTTATTCGTAACCTTATCTTGTGTATGAACTACAAACTCTGATTTCTATAATCGATCTCCATCTTTTTTTTAAAGGTCATGAAATAATGTTTACATGAAAATCAATCCAGTCGTCTTTTACAGCATATCTCGCTCTCTCTTTTTTTTTTTTTTCTTTTAGAACAGGTTGGCACATGTAAAATTAAAATTTAAAAAGTTTTTGTTTTGTTTTTTTTGTTTTTATTTTCAAAATTTATTTTTATAGAAATCTACCACTAGAACAGCATTCCCTCTCAGAGACGAAAAGAAAGAAGTTTATGTGGAACGGAGAGAAAAGCATCTTGTTCCCTCCTTAACCGAAAGCCAAAACACAGATGTGTTTACATGATGGGACAGAACAAACATACAAACAAAACTTTTTCCAAAAATTGACAATTTAAGACAATGATCCAAATCTTCAAAATTAACAAATAAACTGCTGAACTGAAAGCGACACTCAACTCAATTACTTGGTTTACTTTTGTGCTAAACTCCATTGGCAAAAATGATCTTCTTTCGCTGTACAGAACTTATGTTCGGATTGACCTCAATTTCAGTGACAACACAAAATAAAATCAGAAAGACAAGGAAATTAATTAAGATTTGAAAGAGCAGCATATTCAGATGAAGAACAGTCTTTTTTTGCACGCTTGTATATCTTGATTAGAAAGTGTACCAGATGGCCTTTGCTTCTAGTGGGCAGGAGGTACGCTCAAAAACTTTTTTGTAATGAACTGAAATAGCAAAGCTGACAACCATAATTGCATTAGATCTTTAAAAATCAGAGTGCATCTGGTGTGTGAACAAAATATGATGCTGAAAAGTTTCAGTCGGCATCTGTATTAAGACCAAAAAAAGCAATGTCAGTCCCCCTGTGCATTTTGTATTAATTACGAATGGCCGAAACGAAACGCTACAAATCTGAATATAATGTCACAGGTTTATTGGTTTACTTCAAATTACCTATAGCCCTCTAGATTGCTTTATAGATTAAATGATGCACTTCAAATGAGTCCACTTTGACTCTTTCACCCAGCCTTGCTCTCCCATTTGACTCTGAATACATTTACAGTGTCAAGCCAATGTCTGTCGGCTACTCACCTCCCCCACCCGCCCCGTTCCAAGGTCATTGGTTTCTATAGTGACCGTCTCAGGCTATTCTGATTTCATAAATTAATTCATAATCTCAAGTCATTCCTCCTGCAGCCAAAGGCTACAGTATGTGTAAAGCCGAAGATGGATGCATCATTCTCGGTCTGTACCGAAAATAAATAAAAGTGATTGAATGTGATTTAGAAATTTACAAAGAATTGCATAACTGCCTATAAAAAGATTCACAGCGCAAAATGTTGGAAGGTAGAATATGGAGGAGAAAAGAACTAGTGAGAGGAATCTACAGAATCTAAAAAGACACACCTGTGGCATCTTTGGAAGCCTTAGATCTGAGCGGCACCGACTTTGCCATCTTATTTAGGGTTTTATGTCTGGCTTTTTAGACCATCCCAGAATGAATTCATTCAACTGTATCCAACGAGAGCACCAAGAAAAAATGGATTGCAATGGAAATGGTGCTATGTCAGTCAACCTTTGAATAAAGGCCTACAGTCTTCGGCCCCCTGCCCATATAGAATTTGGCAAAGAATGAGTGTGCTGCATCTGTGTATGAGTATTGGGAAACTCTAGCAGTGTATCAAAGATGAGCTGCCACAAGAACTCACAATGTTATTTGCTATGATAAAGAAGATGCAGAAAACAGTTTTAGAACATAAAGCTTATTTTAAGCAGGAGATGCCTTAAAATGCATTTAAGAGCAAGTGGGCCGACCCCAAATGCTAACTTAATCCATAAATCTTCTGGTCAGAGCTCAGAAATGATTCGAAATTGCCCTGCATGCATCAAATAGACATGTGTTCTTGACATTTGGCCTGGTTCTAAATGGGGACATGTTTCCAGGGCTCTTTGTTCTAAATTTTAGTGTAGAGAATCCAGGTATACATCTGCATATAATTTGTAGCAGCCACCCCTGCTGAAAAATGATCCGGTTTAAGCTTGTCTCCCAACCTGTCCAATTGGTAAAAGTCCCCAAAACCCCTCAAAAACCAGCCAACAGATGGGCCTGACCAGACTGGGAGACCAACAACAACCAGCAAACCAGCTTAATCTGGTTCAAAAAGCCTGTTTTTAAGCAAGGGTAACCGAATAATGAGATATTGTCAAATATCACTAATTAAGGGGAGTCAAAAAATGACTCATTTAGAATTAACGTGATCAATTTAAACAATTATGGTAAGGGGAGTTTTGGAATATGACAATCTATAACCTGATATTTTAAAAGTATTGACACAATATGAATATTGAGGTTTCAGACAAATGACAGTTTCAGATTTGACTTTGAATTGGGTCCTCAAATACAGAACAACATATTTAAACAGAGTTTAAAAGCAAATGAGTAAACCAACAACTCTTAAAATAACATTAAAAAAACATGGAGAAACAATTGCTGGAAAAATAATTGCTGATTACATCTTTTCTTGATTAAACCACAATAGTTATTTTCCTTAAATAAATAACTTCTGTTATGTAAAGACACTTTTGAAACTGTTGACGTACACTCAACTCCCAATGTCCATTTCTACCCATCAACATCCTTCTTATACGTCTTGCATCGGTCTACTGTCTTTGTTTCGACAATCTTCAAAATCGATATGTCACATACTGTTCCTTAAGAGTTTTAGAGGTCTTTTTTTTTTCTTCGTTTAATCCCCATTATCAAAAGCAGTTCAGATCTGGGTTTCTTGTACATTGTCTTTTGAGCTTGCCCGAATTAGCAAAGGTTCGTGAGCAGAGCTGTGTATAGAATTGATGGTGGAGGCATGGTTGTACACAGTCTTGTAAGCAGTGTAATGATTCAGGTGCTCATGCTCCAGTGGGGGAAGGGCAAGGTGGCCCTCCATGGTAGGTCCACCCGTTACGCAATCCTCATCCACGTTGATAATCTCAATGGTTCGTGTCGGTGCGTGGTGGTTCTGCTGGTGATGCTGTTTGCGCATTTTATAAAAGATGATCAGCATGACGGCCGCCATTAGCGTGATGGCAACAAAGCAACCAATGATGATCTTAGTGGTCTTCATGACCTCATCCAAGGTGTTGAGGGAGCCATCGATCAGGGCCGTGACAGGGATGGTGTAGGTCTTGTCGGTGGCCTTGGTGGACATTGGCGTCCGTGCTGTGGTGGTGGTGGTGGTGGTGAAGGAAGGTGGTAAGGTCTCCCAAATTCCAGAAGAAGGAGTGGGGCCGCCTTTCTGCTGTACTGTTGGGTGGCCCTCATCATGTGACGCTTCTGTGGTCTCGACGGTAACTGTAGTGAAGTAACTGAAGCTGCTGTTCTCTGTGGAGGACACATTGAGTGTAGCCGAGGCTGTTGTGTTACCTGCGGAGTTGCTCACCATACAAGTGTACGTTCCAGTGTCCTGCATCGTGACATTGGTAAAGTTTAACGTCCCATCGTTGAGCACGGAAATGCGTACCTTGTACGCCCCGTGCGTCATGATGGACCCATTGGGCGTGATCCAGCTGACTGAGGTCAAAGAATTCGCTCGACATTTCAGTTCTGCTGCCATTCCCTCAGTCACGTTCAGGTCCGCCGGTGGCTCCACGATCACTGGTGCATAACAATGGAAGTAGTTCTGGTCGAGTTCGCCGATGTAGCGCCCTTTGTGGCTGGTAGGTGACGCACAGCGGGCACAGCAACTGGTATTTGCCGGTACCATTTCCTTAAGCCACCAACTGAGCCAGAGGATGTCACAGTTGCAGTTCCAGGGGTTGTGATGCAAGTGTACCCTCTCCAAGTGATGTAGTGGGGTGAAGAGGTCATGAGGCAGGAGGGTAAGGTTATTATGGGCCAAATTGAGCTCCACAAGGGACAGAAGGTCATCGAAGGCATTTCTCTCAATCGTCTGGATCTGCGCATGCATCATCCACAGTTTCTGTAAGTGGACGAGGCCTTTGAAAGACCCTGGCCTAATTATAGAGAGCTGGTTTCCTGACATCTCCAACTCATCCAAACGAACAAGAGGAATGAGGTTGGGAATCTCCTTCAAGTTGCACATGCCCAGGTTCAGGTACCGCAAGTTGCTTAGGCCTTCAAAGGCACCTTCTGAGATATAAGAGAGCCTTTTCAGCTCACCCAAGTCAAGCCTTCGCAGCGATGGTACACGGTTGAAGGCATAAGAGGGTATACTCTCAATAGGGTTATTCCTCAACCAAAGTTCCTTAAGTTTGGACAGGTACTCGAAAGCCCCATTGGGGATTGTGGTTAAACGGTTATCGAAGAGCTCCAGAGTGTTGAGGTTGGCAAGCCCATTGAAAGCTCCGATTTCGATGTTGCGGATATGGTTTTTGCTGAGCTGCAGGATCTCCAGGTGCCTTAGATGCTTGAAGCTGTCAACCTTAATCACCTGGATGAGGTTCTCCTGAAGGTTCAGGTACCTTGTGTTGGTGGAAATACCATCAGGTACATCTCGAAGGCCACGTCGCGTACAAATGACCTTGCTGAACTGGTTGCTACAAGAGCAGACGGAGGGGCAGGTCTGCGCTCGCACCAGGCCAGCCACCACTAGAAGCTGCAGAGCCAGTGACAGCACGAACAATGGGTCGGACAGGGCCCGGTTCCACCTAGGACCTCTCATCGTCTGCTGCATCAGGGAGGAGGTCATCTTGTTTATCATTCATAATTCGCTGACAGGTTCTCCACTCTTTGGGAAGGGTTTTATTAGGCCAAACTGCAAAAAAAAAAAAAGAGAGAGAAAGAACCATGTAAGGTTTGGAATACTACTGTAGACAACACTGACTGACACAAATCAGTGCTAATAAAGAAAGATACAACAGATAAAACATACTAAAATGTCAATCTTATTGAGTTGCTTATTTGCACATACTCTTTATTGCTGGATTCACTAAATTAATTGTGCCAATTAGGCAAAAACACTGCAATAAAAGCTGTGCCGCAATCAATTTGCTCGCTGAAAATCTCCACCAAAAAGTGTCTAATAAATAAGTAAATTTGGAAAAACTAGGGGGAAAAGAATTAGCACTGCAATCTTAGGAACATTTTTGTCACATTAACACACAAACACAGACAAACACACACAGGCACAGCCAGTCACTATACTCTAGCATTGAAAACAATCTCTCTTGTATAGCCACACAAGTCCTTTTATCCCAGTGGAAGTGAATCACAGACAAAACATTTTCACACATACACACAATGTAGGTGACCTTGGAAGAGTGTTTCATCTCTATTTCATTTTTTTTTTTTTTTTGGAGTGCGTGAGGTGTCTGTGAGTTCATGTCTTTGCATGCACACCTCTCTCAATCTAAGTCCCATAAAGCTGCACCACAATATTGGGTCTGCTTTCTCTGTTTCCTCCTCTCCTCAGCCAGGGAGATATGAGCTGTCCATGTCAGTTTATTTATTCTTGCAGAGGAGGCATAAATAAAAGCACGGCTTCCCACCTACCGATCCTTCAATCAACCCTACAAGCTTTTGGCTCTCAGAGATACTTAAAGACATGTGTGTGACCAGACTGAGAATGAAACCTGGGACAGGAAGTGTGCGAATAGACGCATGTTGCACCCTCAGCTGAGTATGTGACTCATTTTAGTGTCTATTCTAAAAGGAATTTTTCAGGTCAACTAGTTCACTAATCAGCAACGAACTGACTAGTCTAGATTTAGCGTTTTTTTAAGCTTTAGCATTTTTAGCATTAACTTACATTCACATTATGCATTTGTTGTTATCCTTGCCCTCAAGGTAGTACATATATTCTTTGAGTTCATGCACTCCCAAGTCATGACCTTAGCATTGCTAGTGGCATGCTAGTTTGAAAACACAGTATCTCTGAGAGGGTATTAGCATGCTGACAGCTTGTTACAAAAAAATTAGTTTTGAAAACTTGCATTGAGACCCTGTTGCGGTCTGTTTAAACTTTTTTCAATACAAGAATGAGTCTAATCTAATCTAGTCATTCAAGACAACCCACTAGCTAATTGATAATGAAAGTTTGCTGCTAATAAACATTGCATGCTATCTCTGTGGACACTTTGAACACTAGAAAAGCTCCTCACAGTTGGTTTGTCGGACCTGAAGGAGAACTAATGAACATGGATGTTCTTCCTGTGGGCATTACAACACCATATAGAAAGCATTGCAAAACTATTTGCTATTTGTAACTTTTCACTCTCTCGCTTGCCTTTCCTCTTCTTCTCGGCAGGGTGCTGGTCTTAACCTAATAATTATGACTGCATAACAATCAATTCTTTCATCACAAATCTACTTGAACTGCTGCCCTGAAGTCTTTTTGACTGCTGGTGAGGATCACACATGAATCTCAACCGTGTTATCGCAAAACATTTTAAAGGAGAGTGACTTTCAGTAGTTAAACGATATGCTCATTTTTACTTCATTTAATCAAATTTCATGGAGAGATAATTGTAATATATATCTTGCTTGTAAATGATCAATTACAACAAAAAGATAAATCTTTAACTTCACAAATCTTAAAAAAAGAAAAAAAGAAAAAGAAAACCTCTGCTGGATTTCAAGTGCGGGGTCCAGTTTATCTTCTCTGATTTGATTTTACACTAATAAAATTGCATAACACAATCTAGGTTGCTCCAAGGAGTGAGAGAGAAAGAGAGGAGAGCGAACAAAAAAGCACTCCACAAAAATCCTGCTGCTTCTCAAACAATGAGCCTGGCAAAATTGGATTTTGTGTGGGAAGGGAATTAGATGAAAAAAAAATGATAAACAAAAAATAAGATTATGAAATGAATACATTTTTAAACTTCTGGCCCAGTAAGAGATGATGAAGCAGGCGGAAAACGGTTCAGCAGGGAGAGAGGTAAAGAAGAGAATCAAGCGGCGGAAGTCTTGAAAGGTGTGAGGTGTAACAAAGTGAATCATTTTTTTTTAAATAGTATGAAAGCGAATGCCACTGCTGCTGACAACAATGTGGCTGTGTACTTTGCACACTGCGGGCTTCTGTACTTTCCGTCACACCGAAGGCTGAGAGGGGTGAGGTGAGAACAATTATGACAATCAAACAGTTCTGCACAAGAGAATCAAATGTCTAGAGCCGTATTCGATTAACATGGTGTTCACCTTCGAGAAGAGGAGGAGGTAAGGAAAGATAAAGGAGGAAGGAAAAATTATGAGGTGGAAGGAGAAGAGAAGGGGAAGAAGGAAGGCCAGATGGAAGAACAAGAAGAAGAGAAATTCGATGAGGGAGTGAAATGAAGAGGAAGTAGAAAGGAAGAGGAGGGAGAATAATAGATGAAAAGAATTCGGACAGGAGGAAGTGAAGTAGAATGCAAAAGGAAGAAAATTATGGCAAGTAGGAGGGAAGGGGGGGAAAGCAATGTAGAGTGAACATGAAGAAGTGGAAGGACAATAGAAAAGGAGGAAGAAGAGGAAGAAGAAGAGAAAAGAGAGAATGGAAGATGAAGTAAGTGCATAGGAAGGAGTGTGCAAGGATAAGAGAAAAGGAGGAGGTAGGAGAGAGGAAGATGGAAGTAGGAGGAAAAAGAGAAGGAGTAAAGTAAGTAGAAAATAAGAGAGAATAAAAGAAGTGAAGAGGAAGGAGAGAATGGAAGGAGGAAGCAGAGAGGAAGATGAAGTAAAAGGGAAGAGGAAATTGAGGAAGAATAAAAGGAAGTAGAACAGAAGAGGGAGAACGGAGAAGTGTAGAGGAAGGCGAGGAAAAAGAGAAGACGATGAAGGAGCAAGTGGAGAGGAAGAGGAAAAGGACAAATGGAAGTAGGAAAGATATCAGGAAGGAAAATAGAACAAGAGGCAAAGAAAGAAGGAAGGAAAGAGGAATAAACAGAAGAACAGAAAAAGAGAGGAGAAAGGGGAGTGCAAGGTAATAGAAGAGGAGGATATCCTTAACAAAACAAAGAAAACAATCATCCACATGGACATTGTATTGTCATTTGGCAATACACCTGAGCCACACATGAGGGTAAACCTGAGCCATGAGTAATGCTGTCATTTGACAAACATGTCATGCTCTATTGAAAAACCCGAGGTATTGAGAAAATTAAAGATTTCCTTTAGATTTTTCAATCGAGAAAGAGAGAGGCCCTGAGCCAGGTTTCATTTATCTGCAGGCCTGCTAGAGCACAATTCATGTATGCTGGATAGCATCAATAAACTATGATAGTTCAGCCATTGGTTTACAAGACTGGGAATTGCTTCATATAAATGAAAGCTGGAGTGGAAGTTCTCCACAGGGTCATTCATCTATAGTCGGATGAACAGCTGATGGACTGTAGAATCACCAAGTTACCTGCAGCAGCAGCAGCAGCGCTAACCTTCAGATGTTGTTATAAGGCCCATACAACAGCACGGCAAAAATGGTGAAGTAATACCAATCAAGCAAAAATACAGAGTTATATTTATGACACAAGTTACTTTGTCTATTTTTGTTTCACCAATGAAAATATTTCCAAACAAAGACAGAGCAGAATTAACCAATCATAGTAATGGTGTTCTTGAACTGGGGAATATTTCAATTAATCACTTATAAAGAGTAAATCAGTGTTTTAAATGAACTGAATGAGAACGATTCAATGACTCACTCGGACGGTCACTTGAGTTCTGTACAAATTGGATGAGTGAATGCTTCAGTGACTCACTCATAAATCATAATTTGCTTAATTCCTGAATGAACCAATGTTTTTAAGTAACTGGTTGAAAGTTATTCTACACATAACTTCGCGATCACTAGTTTATTACTGAATGAATCAGTGTTTTTGAATCAATTGGATGAGTGGATGTTTAAGTGACATTAAAAGACATTTCCTTCGTTTCTGAAAGAATCAGTTTTGAACAAATCAGTTGAGAATGATTAAGTGACTCATTCTTAAAGAGTTTTTAATAAATTGGATGAATTAATGCTTTAGTCAATGACTCATGAGTTATTAGGTGTGTTTGACTTGAAGCGACGCTGCGCAGACCAATCGGTGCATTTGTAGCCGTCTGCTCTCTAATTGCTCTCGTGACACCGCTTCAAGTCCAACACACCTATTTTTTACATCTATGAATTGGATTAATGTTTTGAAGTAAGTGTTCGAGAAAGATTCAATGACTCACTCAAGTAACGTGAATATTCGCTTGGTGTGCACACACCTTTAGAAACAAAGCTCCCCAAAAGGCCCTGCACCATGTAAAGAGAGTTTCTCCCTAGGACTCTCAGTAATCCTGTGAGAATTCTGCATCGAGGAGGATCTTGGTTCCACTAAAAAAAAAAAAAGGAGGGATGAAAAGGATGAGTCATGCCAAATCAGTAAAGAGCAACAGTGTTTCATTTATAGGGCATTGCGGAACTGCAGCTCTTTGAAGAACGGGGGGAAAGGCAGAAAGGGTGAGGGGTGGATAGCTGCATCCATCACTGTACGCTCATACTCTGGCAAGATATGGGACGAAGTATGTGGGATCCGTCAGACAGTCGCAACTGGAGGTTACGGCGAGGAAATGGGTTTTGGCAATCGCGAAAACAAAAGCAGACTATCTGTTAGCACCGCGCAAGTCCAGACCCCTGTGGCGGTGGCAGGTGGAGACGCACTGGCAGGGAGAGTGGTGGAAAGGCCCCCACAGAGAAAGATGAGGCGAGCACTGTCAGGCAAAACTCGCCTGATGAGAAGAAATGGAAAGAGGTGTCTGGATGTACACAATGACATGAAGTCTGAAATATAAGGGTGATACAGATACTGGTACGCTTTGAAGAGTTCTTCGAGCTGACGGTCTAAGGACATGTGGAATACAAGCATGGAAATTAAGGGGCGAACAGGGTGCAATAAAATGGTGGAGATTCCATTAAGGTAGATTCTCTGCCAAGTCATTCCCAACCAGGGATATTTTGTGCCCCAGTTGGATAAATTGAATGGATTTTATTTATTCAATAACAACAATGTCAAAGACCAGATGTTGAATGATTTCATCTACAGCTTTTTGCACAATAAAGAAGCATTACTTTTATTACAGGTTTAGCAGGAATGTCATGCATGAAAGCATCAAAGATAAATATTTGGACTGGCCAAATTTATGCCCACACAATTGTGCAGCTTGATTCTGAAAACCAAAATGGTCAAGTAGGACACATTCTTGGATCAATAACTTTGTTGGTCCAATCTCATCAAGCAATCATATTTTTAGAGTTGGGTTTAGGGCTTGGATTGATGACTACTATTTTGGCCAAATGTTGTTGCAGGACCAGCAAAAGGCATATTTGGGTAGATCACATTGTATGATAACCAGTGTTGGGGGTAACGCAATACAAGTAACTTAAGTAATCAGATTACTTTTTAAGTAACTAGTAAAGGAACACATTACTTTTCCAATTTACAACAAAATATCTATTACTTTTTCAAATAACTAACGAAAGTTTCTTTTTTCCTCATTTATTTACTCATCTCACCTTCACGAAAACATTCAGTATTCCTCAAAATGAATAAATTCGCAATTTCAGAATTGTAACAATTAACTGTTTTAAATGACACAAATATGTACTTTATGTATTTAATCTCACTTTACCAATGTATTTGCTGCTCACCTTCAATGATCCAATTCAACCATACTAATAAGCAAAAGTTACTATAGATTAGGATTAAAAATAAGAGTGTTTAACTTTCTTTTCCTAAATCCTATTCTTCTGTAATTCAGAATGTCAGCACAGATGAAAGGTTTGTTTGAGCTCTATTGTACAGGCGTGAATATGCATTTCCTTCAGCCTGAGGCTTCTTCATTACACTTTTAGTCTGAAAAGGCCTTAACATTTGCCAAAAATAGAACTTTTTTGTTGTTGGTTTTAAAAAACAAACAAGCAAGCAAAGCTCAGATAAGAAAAAGTAACGAAAAAGTAATGTAACGCATTAAAAAGTAACTAAGTAACACAATTAGGGAGTAACGTAATATTGTAATGCATTACTTTTAAAAGTAACTTTCCCCTACACTGCGGATGGTCACTGCATTTCAACATGCAGAACATGCAAATAAAAAGGTCAGCATCCATTCCCAATTGACCTTACTAAGTCAACACAACACGTCTGCCTATTTTTGCTTCAACGAGTCCAGCTACATAACCCACTAATTTAATTAAGAACCCATTTTCTATTCTGGATGAATTAGATTGAAGCATCGTAATTCTACCACAGAATAAGCACTTCCAAAGTAACAAGTGGCCATCTGGCGTATTCTGTATTCCAGAACTCTTTTCAGAAACTGCACTGTTAATGCAAATGAGTTCTGTTTTCTAATTAGCATCTCTGTAAGTGCATCACTTCCCTCGACACGCCCCTGTTCAACTAGCCCCACCCCCTCCTGGACCCCAGATATCCCTCCCACCGTGTTGTCAATGGGTGCCTCAAAGTTTCTGCTCGATGTCTCCTTGGCGACCACTTTTCCAGCTGGCACTGATTTACTTCCTGTCCTTGGTTGCCATGCCAACCCCCCTGCAAGGAGGCATGATGGAAACAAATTGAGAACAAAATCATCTCAATCAACACCAAACCTTCTTTTTCAACTAATCTTTGGTAAAGAAATGTTAAAGGACGTTTGTGCTTCATGAACATCATTTTGTTGACACGAAACAGCGACTTGACATGAATCTAATATATAATTTAATGCAGAAAAAGACATTGAGCTTAACACATGTCAGCTACGCCAGATCTATGAATAGAAACTCTTCACTGCTATTCCTTGCTAGACGGAAATACACTTCCCTAATTGAGATGATTTTGGATTTTCCTATCCAAACGTATTCTATTCCTGACACGGAACGAAACGATTCACGCCACTAGAGTGTTGCATTGTTAATGCCTTCACAATAAGACTCTCTCCTCTAGACTTGATTAAAATGTCAATAAGAGAACCAATCTTCTTTCTGCCAATCCAACAAACAGACAAAGCTCAGCGTCCTGTGGCAATTTATCCATTTCTATTCATATTCAAAAACCCTAGTGGATTCCCCCAAACTCCCCTTCCCTCATTTTGGTGAAATGTATGTTATCTAGTGGAATGAACCAATGACTGGTGATTGAAATACATTAAATAAATAGATAGGGTACAAATGCCACATGGCCTTTGCTTTCAGTGGCTGAGGGATTTTTTTTTAAAGACATTACTGTCAGCATTTTTTGAAACCGAAATGGCTTAAGGATATTTTGGGGATGAATTTCTGTGCTTGTCTGAGCAATAAAGTAGAAGCAAGAGAGAGAGAGAGTGAGTCAAAGAGAAATGGCATACACACACAATGGGATTGTATGATGTAAGCTGTTCTTATGTAAAACGCTCCCTAAAAGTTCATTCATGTAAATTGGCTGGTAGAGGGCAGCACATCAGGCTTGATTTGCACAGACGTTCATCCATTTGCAGGAATTATCGTGATTATACAAAGGGCAGGTCTGAGGGGAAACATTGCTCCGGGACTACATCTAAAGTAACTCCATTTATGGGACCAGTGAACTAACTATTATCTATTAACTCTTGCTTTGCAAGATACATTTACTTGAGAAGTGAACATGCTTAAAGGGATAGTTCACCCAAAAATGAAGATTCTGTCAAAATTCACCCTCATGTTGTTCCAAACTTGTATTTGTCTTTCTAGTGCTGAACACAAAAGAAGATATTTTGAAGAATGTTGGTAACCAGACAGTTTTTGGTCCCCTTTGATTTCCATAGTAATTTTTTTTCTATACTATGGCAGTCATTGGGGACCAGAAATTGTTTGGAACTTCAAAATATCAGAAAGTTCAAAATATATTCTTTTGTGTTCAGTAGATTATAATATCGTTTGTCTTCCAGAGAAACAGAAAAAAATATTTTGTGTACAACTATAATTTCATGTCATTACACTGTTCAGAGCGTAATAAAAAAAATGGACAAATAAATTTTTTGGAAAAATGATATTTTATTCATATGTTATCACATGTCCTTGATAGAGGACACAAGGACTTAAAGTAAACACCAGGGAAAAAATGAAATGAATAAAAAGACATTTTTTTTAAAAAATCAATCAATTTTTAGGTTTCAGGATTTTTTATACCAGACTTTGTATAAAGATGATATAACAGAATGATTTGATATGTGTAAAACGGCCATAAGCAGGTTTTCCCACTATATACAATGTATCTATACACTGTATCTAATTAGCATATTAGTATGTTCTCAGGGCGTGTAATGAAAAAAGAAGTGTAATAATGGGAGTAATAATTTTCATAATAATATTTATTTAAAATATATATTCAAATATATATATAAATATAATTTCTTTCCCCATTCACTTGTTGTATCTCGCAAAATACCCGATAAACATGCTTTAAGTCCTGGTGTCCACTACAGTACACATGAAATAGATATCCTGTTTCATTACAGAAAGTCATATTTTGATTTAAAACCTCATAACCTTTTCCTGAGATGTTGATTTATGACAAAACATTTAAATGATATTATCATATTTCCATAAAGGTGTTAAATTTAATCATTAAATGAATGTCGGTCATTTTTAAAGACCAGAGAGGGAGTTGTCTTTGTGAAACTTCCAAGACTTAAAACTGTGACATGTATATATTATTGTCCTCTGTAGTGGATATTATATTTTATATTGATATTTTATATTTATAATTTAATATTTTGCATACTATATTTTATATATCATAAATAATTACATATAAATAATTGAATAAATTGCACCGAACGCCACTGATACCCCAGCGTTGTTGCCAATCCATCACAACATCATTATAGTGCTATATTCTGCAATCCTTAAGTGATACGGTGTGAATCACGCCTGACCCTTTGACCTACATGTAAAAAAAAAAAAAACAGGCTGGGAGTAGATGCGTGCTGTTAACCACGAGTGACTGAACAAAGCATCTGTAGGGCACCACATTCACCAAACAACTGAGTCTAAATCATTTCCAAGGGCCGGTTGGAGGATGGAGAGGTGTGAGGCCTGGCCTGAGGCAACACATTCTACAGACAAATGAGCCGTGCAAATTTCGACTCCACTGTCGCACCCGAAACGTGATTTGGACCAATGGTCCTGAAAATGCAAGCTTGCATTATCCAAACTGAAGCACGGTTAATGGAGTTACATATGATTTTGGAACAAAATGGTGCTATTTTACAAGAGATGTTAAAATTAACATGAAATATTCTCTTGAAGATAATATAAGTATAGGACTTGATATACTCAATCAGAAAATGATTGGATCACGAAAAGTAACTTTGTCACAAAAAAAACAGTTACTTTCCTAAAATTACTTACATAAAATGCCCTTAAAGGACATTTCACAATGGAAATGGTGAATGAAGACGAGCGATTTGCATCATGGGATACAGTATCCCACCCTGACGTCCTCCTCCTCTCTCTCAATCTAAAACAATTACACAATCGGATCCACATATACACCATCAAAAACACAGAAAACATGATAGGAAATCGTTACCGCAGATAATCTCCTCACGCGTACATACAGACGTGACGTTATCTCCAACATCGCTGCCACCTGGTTTGATGTATTAGTGTAATTAGGCCGAATTGTGTCTGACACACAGATGCCGTATCGATCAGGTCTGCCTGCACCTCGCTGAGGAGATCTGCTCTTACAATCAATGTCTAGGAGATTATTATATGTGTGTTTGGATGCAGCTTTTGCAAGAAAGTGTGTCGTTGTATAATCCAATTAAACAATAGGTCACGATGCTAAAACAACGCGTTTCACTTCGATCACATGTTATATTATGTCATGGATTGATTTAGCTCGATCTGCAGCCCAGGGAACAAGGTTATCTTATTGAAGAAGTATTGATGTATGATGAAGTTTCACTTCTGGTGAAAGCATCTGTGCGTTCACAACCGATGTTCCTTTCACAGCTGCGTCTGTTCGACACCAAGGACGGCAGCCAACCGCCAACACATGGCTTGGAGGTACGGGCACGTCTGGTGGCGTTTCGCGAGGCACAGCTGTAGACCGTCAGAGCTCATCAGGAAGAAAGTTGCCTGGACGGCACTTAAGGGAATTCACAAAAGGCAAATACCGTTGCTTCCTGCTGTCCTTTTAAAGACACCTACAATAAGACCACGTCGCCCGAAGAGTTTTGCATCATCCCGACAACCTGTTTTGCGTGCTTCAATAATAATAATCACCTCCCTGGAGTGTTTTGACTAACCATACCATTGTCTTTGTTTCCTGTCGTGCTCCAAGGTTGTCAAGGGGGCGCGGAAGGACAGATACCTTTTTCAGGATCATAAAGTCAAGTGGCAATTCTGAGCCTCTCCAGTCAGTCCCTAGAGTCCCGCCTGTATCAAATGCACTAATGTCTGAGAACAAATCCATCTGTATTATTTGGACACCTCATCACATCATTTCTTATAATTGGAAGGCATAACTACAAATATGCAGAGCCCAGGGCACGCACGTCTCAAAACAAGCCACCAGCACCATGTGTTCACACCTGCCCATCATACAACACCACAAAAATGTGGCAGTAAAAATGTACGCTAAATTTTCACTACATGTTCACAGACTGGCTGTTCACCTACAACAATATTGAAACAAATGTCAGTTCTCTCGCTAGTCACTAGACATTGGGGGCTTTTGCAAAGAGTAGTTATAGGAACTCAATTATAGGAACTAGCCACCATGACAGTCCTTTGAGAACTAAATGTTCTTTTAGGGCAATTGTCCTAGTTGCATTTGCACCGTAATAGGAACTCTGAAGTGACTTAAGCCGACTGTCAGCGACGTTTAACGTCACCCTCATTTTTGAGAATAGACATGAAAATGCACTATACAAACTTAAGTGATTATAATTCAGGAATGCATAAATATGTATGTTTTATCATATATATTTTACTCTAAAATTGCTATCAAATGAAAGCCATATGGCTAAGCAAGCTGTGTTCCAAATTTGAAGATATCACAAAAATCGATTTTGTTTATGCACTGTCACTGACATTCTATTGAAATATTATTCTATTATTCTAATTTCTGTCAAATATCATTTCTATCACAAAACAGATAGCAACGATAGAACCATAATTTTATGTCAAGATTAGACTACAAAGTAGCTAAAATAAATATTGTAATAAGAAACCTGACACCATCCATGGGAGGAGCATGCTAAAAGAAATTTAAGAACAGTTTCCATGATAAAGCAACATCTGATTTCAAAACTGTTTTCACGGACTTTGAAACCTTTCAATTGACACTAATTCGTGATGATTACTAAAATATGTGATATAAGAAAAGAACTCTGTAGCGTAAAGGTTGAGAAGTGCCTGGACGTTGGCGTTGGTCAGTCTATCATTGTTTTCCATGTTCATGGAGAAAGCATGGCTTTTTAAAAACAGGTGTCCGTATTTCATATAACATATGTTCAGCCAATCAACAGACACTTATGTCACTGCTAGTAACCCAACTATTTTACTGGAATACATTCTACTCTGAAAAAGTAGCTAATTTAGTCCCCCCAAAAGGTATTCCTATAACTTAGGGTGTACACGACAACGATGCGCAGAAAGCAGATTTATTTTCCCCTTTGCGTTATTCGTGTACAGACGACATTTTCAAAAGGATCCTCAAAAATGACTAAAAACACTGTATTATTCATGTCAGGCCAGTAGATGGCAGTGTCACTTTCTAAAGAAACACTACGCACTTATAGACTGAACACGTAATATGTGTGTGCATTGCATCAGGGTTTTCATAAATCCGCATTTTTGTAGTTTACAATAACGGTATCGTTTTCAAACGATAAAAACCCTTTGAAAAGTTTGCAGTTCCAGGCCCCAAAAAAACTTTGTTGTGTAAACAAACGGTCAAAACGCATAAAAGTTTTCTGTTTTTAGTTGAAAACGGTGACGTGTAAACGGCCCATAAAATTGTTTCCGGTTCCTGCAGTGTGAACATGCCAAAAAGTGAGTACTTCCACTAATATATTTATAGGAATATGAAAACGTTCTTCTGGTGTGAAAGTCCCTTTTAAAGAACGCAAGTTTAGTGTGATCTCATTCAGAGTGTTTCCATCATAAATAAATAAAGAAAGAAAGAAAGAAAGAAAGAAAGAAAGAAAGAAGAGACGAACAGAGTTGCTATACAAAAATGTGAATACAAAAAACAAAACAGTGTAAATAATCGCAATTATATTAGTGCTATCAAACTGCATCTAAGATAAATATATACATAAATATAACATATATATACATAGGTATCTATGTGTAAAATTTCTTTATGCATATATATATATATACATATATATATATATAGGTTTTTCATAAAATAATATAATATAATATAATATAATATAAGTTTCAGGACAAAGACAAATGTCCTGCTTGACAAAACAACAGTAAAAAAATAATAAATAAAATGCCTTAAAGAAAGTCATAAGGTCAACACATTCTTGTTTACTTGAACATATAAAAAAATTTCCAGCTACAAGAAAGAGTGAGACATCTCTCCTTCCTTTCATAGAGGGGGAACAAATAGAAATGTCTCAATAAGAGTGTTTTTGTACAAAAAAAAGTATAATACAAATTAAGGAAATCTTAAAGTATCTCTTTTCTACTGCATCACAAGAAAGAACTGTAAGTCTAGCACTAAAAACCTCGGGTAGCAGGAGATGCAGATCGCAGGCGAAATCCCTGCAGGAGTGCAGAGACGAGACATTCTCATGTTACACTACATTTGTTGAATTAATAACAGATAATTTAGCTGCAGGTGCAAGAACACACTGTGCTCCCCAAGTTAAACTCAGCATCCAGGGTTGCTTTCTTCTCTGATCTGAAATCAGTCTCCTCTCAGCAGATGTCTCTGAACAAACTCCTGGATCTGAATAATAACGCCGCTTCTACACAATCCGCCACCGCTGAGCATCACGACCGAAAACATCCACAACAGGCATCTGTACTTCCAGTCCCTATAGGCGAGTAGGTCTTATTTGCTGACAGCTTTGTACTTTGCCCTACATAATGTCCCGACGACAACAAATTTCTTTCTTTATAATATCATTTATTAAAGCGACAGTGACCCAAAAATGAAACTTCTGTTATCACGTACTCTTCGTGCCTTTCAAAATCTGAGGAAAATATTTTGCGGAAGGTAAAAAGGGACTGCAAGTGTTTAGTTTTTTTATTACAGTTTTATTAATATTTTAAATTAGTTTGTATTGTTTTAGTTTTCATGTTAATTTTAGTTTAAGAATGAATTATTTTAGTTAAATAATTGTGTGTTTTTATTAGTTAACGATAATTGTAACTGTCTATAACGTTCCAAAAAGACCAAAAAAATTACCAAAAAAAAGTTATGAACAAAATCATTCACTGTAAAGTGTTTACAAAGTTGTAACTAAAACAGATTATTGAACTAGGTTTTACAAGAAAATATACAATTTCAAGTTTAATTCATGTTATATGCCATTTCTTTGAAATTATTTATGAAATTTACTTGTTTCAACGTAAATCCACCAAATTTATTTCAGAATGTAAGTATTATAAAATAATGATATTAAAATATAAAAAAACAAATGCAAAATCTGAATTATTACAAACATTTTGGGCATACACTGTAAAAAAAAAGACTGATCAAGATTGTAAATAAAACTAACTGTTATTGGAGAATGAAAATACTATTTCGGTCTTTCTACTTCAAAATGTCAGTTTAATTCAAATTTTCTGATTGAAAATTGTTTACAAGAAATCCTACACCAATTATTTTGCCTTTAAGAAAGTAAACAGGGTCAATTTTCATATCCTGTTGTATTTAAACCACTTTGTATCTTGAATCAACTTGTATCATTTACACAATCCATCAAAAGAAACCTAATGCATGTCCAACCAAAGCTTCTATTGCATATACAAATGAGCAACATTAAAATTTGATCAAATGTCAATATGCATGAGTCAGGACAGCCTTTCTGAAGGAGGCAGCGTCATGTCTGATGCATGTCTAATCGCTGCGGTGTTTAATTTAACAACAGAAAAGCGACAGAAAAGGCTGAGACAACTAAGGCGAGGGAGCAGTTGCTTTCCAATGTCACCATCTGTTATTTATACAGTTACCGCCTCCTACGGGAGACGGCAAAAGGCCACATATTGCAGAAAAAAACATAAATCTATCACTTCAACTCATTATCTTTTTAATCAGCTGACCCAGGCTCCCCTCTCAGGGGAACGGCACAGCCGGGGTACATTTAGGACAGACCCATAACTCACCCACAGCTCCCCCATCCAAGAAAAAAATAAAATATAATACAGTAGAGTGAACATGAGAGTGGAAAATTTAAAGTGCATTGAAGGAATGATATAGAAAAAAAAATAGTAATGCAGGTTTGATTACACATCAAAAAACGCCTATTTGATTTATTGTTTCTTCATTCTGCATTGATTTCTGTTATTGACTTTGAAATAATTGTTCCCGTTTTTCACTTTTAATGAAAATCATGTTAAAATTTTGTTGAGTTGCTAAATGCTAAATCCTAAAAATAACACAGTACAGTAACATTTTTTTAATGATTTTAAGACTTTTATGCTATTTTAATGCAAACCGAACAAGAAACATTTCTTCATTATCAATTTTAAAAGCAGTTGTGAAAACCGTGATATTCCTTTTTCTAGGATCCTTTGATGAATAGAAAGTTGAAAAGAACAGAATTAGTTTGAAATGGAAATGGTTAGTGCCATTATTAATGTCTTTACTGTCACTTTTCCTCAGTTTAATGCATCCCTGCTGAATAAAAGTATTAATTAATTTAAAGAAAAAAAAAACTGACCACCAAACTGTTGACCAGTATATTGTCATCAAAAATGAATTGCATGCATATACTTTACCATTAAAGGAAATCTCAACTGTTTGGTTGAGCGTATTGTCAAAAATATTTTACTCTCTCACCAATTCTTTTTTTCCATGTGTTGTTGATTTGTCTGTTCTGCAAACCCTATCTATTGCATCAGAAAATCTGCATAAATATTTCACAAAAACAATTCCACATGATTTGAGCAATTTCACTGCTGATTACGTTTTGAAATGGCGCTGGTAAAAACGACGTAGCTCCACAAACTATGGTGGAGTAATTTGGTGATTTCAGCACACGATTGGTAAAACGAAAGTTGAGTACGAAAAAGTTTGTCTTAAATCAAAATATCCAGCAGCAAATGTTTGAGAGGCCTGTTAAACTACAGTATAACATGTAGGCCCTGTTTCACAGACAAAGCTTAAGTCTAGACTAAAATGCATGTTTGAGCTGTTTTAACTGGAAGCAACTCGCACTGACATATCTTAAAATATGTCATTGCCATTTTTTGGCCTCGAAATGCACATTAGTAATCTCACTTAAATATCATAATTGAACTAAGGCCTAATCCTGGCTTAATCTAAGCCCTGTCTGTGAAACCAGGCCTAAACGATTAGCTTGAGGACTAATTAAAAATTTGTGTCTGAATATTCAAAAAATGACACATGAACTAATTTTAAAACGGTCCTGTTTGATCTCATCCATCTTCCTCTTCAATGAGACAGTGCTAGGAGTTCCTACATCAGCTTGTGACATAAGATCCCATCTTCAGACAGGGCTCAGCGCCTGATCTCAAATCAGCCAAAGTGTGTTCCTCACAACCTGTTCCTGTACACTCACCTGCCAAGTCTTCCACAGTGCCAGAAGTTTCTGGACATCTTCACGCTCGGTTTCGCTAGCTGGCTTCGCCCTGCGCACACAAAAGAGAACAACAGCCACGTTACAATTACAAACCAGTTGGATGCTGTCGGTTTCTCAGGCTCCAAATGTTCAAAAAACGAACCGCGGGAAGACAAAGCCTTAGTTTAAAAAAGTCTGACACGGGAGGCCACATACACTGTTAAAAATACTTGATGGTTCCTGAAGGACCTTTAGCATCTCTTTCCAAGACACAAAAGGTTTTTTATTAGTAGAAAAAGGTTCTTTAGATTATTAAACTGGTCTTTACATTAATTCTGTCATGACAGCTCTCGGGAGATTGGTATGGTAATAGAGATTGGCATGGCAATGGATATGGCAATATTAATGTATTTGGTCTTGGCAGAATAGATCAGCTACGCTGCTGCAGAACAAGTACCGAGACAAGTACCAAAATCTATACAGGTGGAGCTGGGGAAGGTGGAGGGTTTCTGAAGGCGCACTGCAGACTGCTAACAGCAAATACTACTGGTACTTGTTTGAATGTTAAGCCGCAGCTCATTGGCTGCTGATGCAACAACAACCAATCAGATGTGCTGTGTAGATAATGATGTGATTGCTAACAAATGAGGTAGACCTATCAGCTTGTGCCATCTAGAGTTTCATCCCAGGACTACACTGTGAAAAAGAATTGTTGGTTCAACTTAAAAAGTAAGTTACCTGGTTGCCTTCAAATTTTGAGTTCATTGAAATTAAAAAAGTTAATACAAGGAAGGTGAATGGATTAATCAACAGAAACTCAAAATATTATGTTAACTGAACCACATTAATCATCTAAGTCGATTTGACAAAATAAGTCTATATAAGAAAAAAAAGTTTTGACTAATTTTTTTTTTTTGGGGGGGGGGGGGCTTTCACTGTGAAAACTTACTTTTGGAAGGTTTATTTTTATGAGTGTACCCGTTTTCTACTGACTAACTTTACATGATTCAGAATAATAGATGTGCTTTAACATCAGATATCCTCACTTGGTCTCGTTCACAATGACCGCCTAGAAGGTTTTCACAGTTTCCTGAACAGAGGAGATGACTCAGACGGCACAGTTGCTAAACAAGCAGAAGCATTTCTGTTTGATCCTCACGTTTCTCATGTCTAAGTGCTTTTTGTAAGTGGATAGTGTGTTTTTTTTCCCCTGTAGTTTGCAAAGAGATATTTTGCTGACCTGATGGTTAACTCTCATTTACAAAACTTCAGACACACGGGATACCCAATGAAAAGGGGTTTTGCAACTCCAAATTAAAGGGACAGCTCAACCAAAAATTATCATTGTATTTTTATTAACCAAGTAGAATAGTGCAGGGCTTTGTCCAAGTTTTGTCAACGTATGTTTACCACTTTACCACAGAACTTATTTTAATCAAATTGAAAAACCCCCAAAACAAACCATAATACAAACCCATAGGAAAATCTCAATGGAAGCACTGGTGAATGGCCTAAGTCATACCAGCACCACTATATACACGATACATGTATAAAACAAAAGTAAAAGCACCATAAGAGTACAATTTGTTTCCATCAGATATGGAATATGCACAATAGCCCTCATTTTCCTTTTGGTGCTTTCAAATAATCAAAGAATTTTTACTTTTTAGGTGAATACTGTGACTTGTATTCAAGCTGATAGTTTGCATTACTTACTAAAATGGCCAGAAACTATCATTTTCATCAAAAGTAGCCACTCTAAATGAATTATTGTAGTTAACCCACCAGCGGTGCATATTCAAGCAAACTTAAACTGACTGTACATCAGCATTTTCAATATGATTATTATATTTAAGATTCTTTGATCAATATTAATTACTTAAGCGTCTGGCTCCACACACACACACACACGCACAAACAACTACTATGACTATTAATATGCAAACAAACGTATAGGAAAATAAATATAATGCATAATGCTCTTCTGCCTACTCTTCTCCAAATATATGTTGGCTTTTTGTCTAAAGTGCAGTACAATATGTACTCATATGCACTAATGGTCCTTTCCTCCTGTCCCAGAAAATGAGGGGGCGTGACATGAGCTACACTACATGCTTTTCAGGAAGTCTTATGTAATGCAGAGAGAGACTGAGACTAATAATATGGAGAAAAGAGACGCATGATACTCAAATGCACATATAAGTGCTGCAAGGCCTCGAGTTACACTGACTGAATCTCTCATGAGCACTGCATCTATCTGCAGTCTTCAGAGAGCAGTTCCTCATTTTAATAAACACAAACGATTGTTAAATTGGTGTAAATATCAGCTTCAGGTGTCCAGAGACAACCTACGATCCATCCATTGACCGTCTAATGCATATAAAACACAAAACCAGCAGCCACTTTCTCAAACCTGCAAGCTCTAATCTGATTGGATGTCATAATGCCATTTACAGGAGTCAGAGTGAACTGGTATTTACCATTCCGCATGGAAATAAAGTTATTTTTTTACGAATCACCCACAGCTACAATGAGATATGAGATTAAGATTTAAACTTTGAACATGTCAATAAAATAATTTCTACTTGTCCAAATAGGTAAGAGCTCCAAAATTGACTTGACATTCAATTTCAGAATAGATTTTAGATTTGACTTCATATCTTTTTACAATAAGCCTCCAGATCCTCCAAGCCAACTGCTACTATAAGCATGCATATAAACAAAACAGCTTGAGTCTGTTATATATCTTGTGAGCTTGTCTGTTGAGTTTGTTTGATCGACTCCAGACTTCACTTCATATGTTCTTGCAGCATGCACTGAGAAAAAGCCTTTGATGCTAAAAAAGCGACTCCATATATAAATCTCCTGTTAATGCTTAGACTCATCATTGCCATCATCAGCGCCACAGTCCAATCACCATTCTCTCTCTCCCTTGACAGTGCTCTAGATCATCTTTTTAGGGTTTTTTTTGCTTCTCGTGTGAGGTGGCCACATGTCTTTCAGGCTGGAGGAAAATATATGCTAGCTATAATTAGTATAGCTGGCATACATATTCAAATACGCATACATTAGACAAGGATGGGGGTGGCCAAACCATGTGATCAATTTAAGGCCAAGAAAACGGTGGGCTAAAGTAAACTATTTGCCTTTTTTTTTTTTGCTTTTTTTTAAACATTTGTGTCCACTTATGAAGTTAGTAAGATGGATAGATGGATCTTTGGCCGTATGGATGGAAAGACTGTCAATCTCTAGATAGATAGATAGATAGATAGATAGATAGATAGATGGATGGATGGATGGATGGATGGATGGATGGATGGATGGATGGATGGATGGACGGACAACAGACAGACAGACAGACAGACAGACAGATAGATAGATAGATAGATAGATAGATAGATAGATAGATAGATAGATAGATAGATAGATAGATAGATAGATAGATAGATAGATAGATAGATAGATAGATAGATAGATAGATGGATGGATGGACTGATAGATAATCAGATAAACATATGATCCATGTTAAAGGAATCAAAACAAACATTGGAGTTGTGAAGCACGGAGTGTCAGTCTGTATCCCACAATTCCCTTTCCCTGCCCACACATCCTTTGCCTGCTATACCGGCAGCCTCAACCCTGACCCAACAATCTATAAATATGTTTCCCATCATGCTCCAGCGGCTGGTTTTGACGCACTCCACTTTGGAGCCCTTTTATCTTTAAACTGCTGCTGTGAGTAGATCAAAACACCAACAGTGTTTTGTTAGAGTGCAAATGCAGCAGTGTATTTCCGTTGCTTCCAGCGTAGCACTATGGTCAACTTGTTTGATCACCTCTGTTGTCTTGTTTTCTTTCTCTTTCTTATGCGCTTTGTTGTTCAGTGCAAGCTAGGTCCATCTTTTTGTCCCTGGGGTGTATTTCTGCTTTAATTTGAACCCGTAGGGTCAGGATGCATCACCCTCAATGTAAAAAAAAAAAAAAAAAAAAAAAAAAAAAAACTTAAATGCAGATGGCCTTTAAATCAATGGCCTGTGGACATACTGTAAATGAATGTACAGGGAAGCTCTGCACCTACACAGGTTAGCTGAAACCAGCAAGGTTGTCTGGTCCATTTGTCTTCTGTGAATGGTAAATCTATCTGTGTCCCACAACGAGGAAAAATAACGATGACCCTACAAGAGACATAATGAGGCATGATGTAAAGGTAGAGGAGAGAGAGAGCATGATATTGAGAGAGAAGAAGGAAAGAAGACCAACCATAAATCACATTTCAGCCTTGACGTCAATCTAAAGATACTCTTTAATGTCTATTTTTGTATAATAAAGCTTGAAATCAGCTTGACTTTTTTAATATGATGTATTTCTGAGTGAAACAGGATATTTGAGGAAGGAAAATAGTAGGGGAGGTCAGTTGATTGTGTAATAAAAAATGGAAGTTACATTCCAGAATGGAGGCAGATGGTTGAAGGGGCGGGGCTGAAAAGTAGTGTGTTCAGGTGTGTTTGATTAGGGAAAGTGGACCTCGAGGGCCAGAGTTGATAACCCCTGGACTAGACCATGACTCTTCAGGATAAAATTACATTTTTGGAGTGGTTTTCCACCCTGTCTTTCTGTTATCCTGAGATAAATTGATATCATTAGTTTTTGGCGCACATTTGCCTGTTAATGTACTGATAGAACATGCTGATCATTAAAGAGTATTAAAAAGGAATTAGAAGAAAGCACCCCAGACGTTTTTCAATTTGGTCCAATCACATTCACACTGTGAGGATTTGAGATTCTAATGAATCTAAATTCAGATTTATTTTATTAAGGGTTCAGTAACTAATTAATAGAATATCATGCTGTCCGGAATGGGAACCAGAACTGCTCTAAATGGCTAATTACATGCCAGCATGTAGATTTGCAAATGTGTGTGTGTGTGTGTGCCAAAAGACCAGTGTGGGCTGTTGTCAAAGTTCTAATTCTAAATTCTATTAACAAAGAGTGTTCTTTTGAACTTTCTAGTCATCAAAAATTCCTGAAAAAAAGAATCAGTTTCCACAAAAAAATATTCAGCAGAAGAACTGTATTCTATGGAGCCCCGCACATTACATGTGGACACAAATAACCAGTCGTTCCCATGACGAAGTACTAGCTTGATTCACTCATTTGTTCTCTCGTTTCACCAAATCGTGCACAATATAATAATTCATTCCCTCGTAGTGGGAAAAAATACTGACCACGATACCAATTGGTCATTGTGTTCATGCGCTCATATGATTGGCTACAATGATCATCGCTTCAAAAACATGTTGTAAATAGACAATATTGACGCTCTTAACCGAGCGTTCACACCGATACACACAGGAGTGTTTGAAAGCAGGCCGTACGTTGATAGAAGCCTGGATTCAAACACTCCCGCTTTCAAAATCAAACGCTCCCGTGCGTTGATCACTGTAGCCAATCACAGATGTATCTGTACGTGTGAACACACAGGCCAATCAGAAGTGTTTACAAATCCGCTCAACAGCGCTTAAAGAGTCAGATTTTTAAAATGTCAGTATCAACTTGGTATTGCGGTCGGTACTTTTGACAACACTATTCCCTCATTTTACTAAATAGTGGACACAATATAATAATTAGTTTTCTCATTTTTACTAAATCGTTTGCAAAATATAATAATACATTCCCTCGTTATACTGAATCATGCACACAAAATAATAATTTGTTCCTTTGTTAGAGTTAAATCAAAAAGAGAGAACGAACAACACGGCCATGATTTACTAAATCGAGGGAACAAATCATTATTATATTGTACGCTTGATTAATAAAACAAGGAAACAAATTATTATATTTTGCGCATAATTTAAGTAAAACAAGGGAACAAAATCTAAGTGTTGGGTGAAATGCAATTACAATTACTGTAGTTTAATTACTTTTCCCTTGAAAAAGTAAAGGATTATTCCTAATATTTCGGTAATTTATTTGATTACTTCTGATGTAATTTCATGTATATATAACAAATCTGTATAAAACAAAAGTGGATTTAACATCAAAATTTAACGTCTAATCTTAAGATGTATGTTTTTAATGTAACCTCCCTTTAAATACTCAGTACAAGAATAATTCATGCATTTTTATATTACTTATTTGAAAGAATTATAAGAGAAGTTTCACAGTAATTAATAAGTTATGCAGTCATTTTCAGAAAGTTATTAGTACAGTAATTAATCTACTTACACTGTTAAAGGTGAAATTAATAGCAATATTAATTATTTTTTAGAGTAACTTATATATATATATATATATATATATATATATATATATATATATATATATATATATATATATATACACACACTAAAATATATACTAAAATAGACGTTTAAATTGAAATAACATGTCACAATATTAATGTTTTACTGTATTTTTGATCAAATAAACACAGCCTTGGTGAGCATATGAGGATTTTTAATAGTATTTGGAGTCAGTAAGATTTTTTAAACGTATATTTATATATATTTTCAAGTGTGCATGTGTCAGTAAAGCATTTTTCAGTAAAGCATCTGTACTCATTAGTGTACGCATAAAGTCTCAAAATAGCACCAGTTAGAAGCCACCACAACTAGATGCCAAATGAAGGTTGACGGCAATGGTGGAAACTAAAACTAAAACTAGGTTTTTGTACTTATATACAATCAGTTCTGATTAAAACAACTTCCTTTAGCACCTCCACATTAGAGATTTGCAAAACTGTTTCCAAATTAGCATGAAAAAAGTGGCTTTTTCCAATGACATATCATCATGTTAATGGCCTTGACAGATGGTGTGTGAATACCTTGATCAATACCATTCCAGACCTCTTAACCTTCAGTAGTGCAAAGCAAGACCTGGGGAAAATGAGGCTATTGATCAGGGCAGTAGAGCAGTGGAAAGATGCGCACAGCATCCTAGCAACAGGCTAACTGCTGCATGTGCACTTCCACCAACATATTAACTTGCAACAACCACTGTTTTTTTTTTTTTTTTTTTTTTTTTTTTTGCATTGTTTTGCAAATTACCTATTTCAAAATTACAGCTGCATGATATATTACAACAAAATCGATATCATGATATGGCTAAGTGTGAAAACAGTGGCCATGGACTAACATGAAACTTTCTCACTCAGACGAACTGCGTGCTGCTACTTCTAAATGCTTTTAGAGAGAAAAGTTGTCCATTACTTCTGGTCTAGAATCAGTTTTCTTTGAAATAATAGTATATTAGCGAAATTGACCCTTCGCAAAAACCCGCCCCCTTTAGTTACTGTTGTGCACTCTCACGCCACACATCATGTTCTCACTGACAATGCGTCGACAGACAAGACAGAGCAGGCTAATTTTCATATGAAACAAAGTTTTAAATTGCAAATATTTTAAAGAAGTTTAAACAATAAATAGCGTATAGAGTCTCTTTAATGTGTCGTGACAGATCGCTGTAGCTCCTTCAAGCGGCTCGTGAAACCGATCATCTCTTCATACTAGTTCATTTATAGCATCAAATAAGCGTGAATGAACATCAGAAAGAATGTTGTTTCAAGCGTAAGTACACACAATTTTTCAAGTTCAAGTTCACCAACGTTAATCTACTAACTCCCCTGACTGCTTTGACGGACAAAATGGCGGATTCGGGGTTATGATTGGTCAGATCGCCTGTCAATCAAACTGACTCCAAAAGAACAACCATTACTATGTAAAGATATTTCATTGGCACTTTTTCTGGAGTGTAGTTTAAAGTAAGTTAAACAGTAACTATCTTTGTATTTGTTCTACACCTATAAGACCTGTCCTTGATCTACAAGCAAAAAGTCTCTGGATCTAGACTTCCCGCTGCTTTGGAAGCTGATCAGTGCCGTAGTCAGAGAGATTAACAGCTTCTAGAGCATGTAAGCTTCTGTAACCGACTGATGCAGAAGAGCAAACACTGGAGTGAGTCCCTCCACAGGCTCAATCAAGGTATTGCACAAAGTCAGAAAGTTGACACCTCCGAATAAGACGGCGTTCTGTGTATGCGCAAAACCGACACCGCACCTCGTTTTCTTAAGAGGATTTGGGATATCAGCTAAAAGCAGAGCGCTCATACAGGTATCTCTAGAGTTGATGGCTGAGTTAAGTCGAGGCGTGCTGATGCTGTGCCAAGTAGCAAAATCTACACACTACAATGTTACACGAGTAAAGCTGTTTGGCTGAATCAAATGTGTTAAGTGTCAGATAAATGTTTGCGCTTGCAAATCTCGCAAATGCAATGCTAGCTTGATGATAGGTCATAGCAAGCGTTTTAGTAGGTCTGATTTGAAACCAATTTAGCTGCTTTCAATACTGGAAAGTGAGATGAGAAAGATTGAGAATGAGAATCAGAATTTAAAGTTATAGTTCACTCAAAAATTACTCATTCCCAAATTGTTCCAAACATCCAGGGCTTATTTTCAGTGGAAAAATGACAAAAAGCACAATAAAAGTGTTGTTAAAGTCCACATGACTCATGCGCAGTGTACTAAGTTTTAATAAAAACTATTGCAAATCATTTTTGTTCATTGAAATAATGCTTAAATAGAAATATAAACAATATATGAAAACTTGCTTAAAAAAATAAATAACTTGAAGTACTAAAATTACCAAAACCAAAACTGAAATAAAATAAAGCTAAATAGAAACATAAAAAAGTACATACATAAAATTTCCAAAACTGAAATTAACATGAATATGAATACATTTATACATATATTCAAAATATTACAACATTCTAATAGTATACAAATGATACTAAGATAACACTGCTCATGAGCTAAATTTTAATTCTAGTGTATATCTCTGTGAGAATGAAAAAACAAGTTTAAGTTCAGCTAATCATATTCAAATCTCACTGAAATTTGCATATATGCAAATATCCAAATTGGTGTCGTAACCAATTGCAACGCACTAAATTATGATTATTATTCATATGCACATTATTTATGCACATATTCAAATAGCCTAAAATAAGAATCAAGCAAAATAGAAAAGTAAGCAACTTTAAGTGAATATTGACTTAATTACAAATTAAGTTGCTCATGCAAAGCTATTGTATGGCACATATAGTACACAAAACGATTGCTGTAACGGTCGGGTGTTTCTACCATTTTTGGAGCTTGACAGCCCCTACAAGTCATCACTTACTTTCACCGTGTGGAAAAGAGCAGCGTGAACATCCTGCCAGAATGAATAGAGGAAGAACACATGATGACAGAATTTTCATTTCTGGGTGAACTATCCCTTTAAGCAAATTTAGGAAGCAGCAAGAAACAACAATATTTATCTAAAGAACAGGGAGATTAGACAGCGATGTGCAATCCAGTGAGAATATGCATTAAATGAACTTGTCAGTTTCTCTACATCATGACTGATACCAGTGACTCACACCATCCGGCTTATTTGCAACACAGATGAAGATAATCATCATCTCTTGTGGTAATGCTGATGAAAATGACAATAATTATGATGATATGGGGGGTGGGGGTGGTAGGGGGTTCTGGTCCTACCATCCACAAAAAAGAAAAAATGTAAATACTCCAAAATAAAAATCTGATGACATGTCAGAGTGCTCTATAAATCACTCACTTCCCTTCTTTATTCTGTTTCCTCTAAAACGAAAGAGAGGAAAACTGCCAGGCGATGAGGGGGTGAACACGACACGCTTCACTGGCCATGACTGCACTCCCTGGGAAGAAAAGCAGTCTGTCAGGACCATTATTCAAGATAAAATGCCCCCCCCCCCCCTCTGTCTAGGACCAGCTGAACCTATTCTTAGAGGAACAGCCCCAGTGGTAAAAAAAAAAGAACAAAAATTATTCTAAATGACTCTAAATGAAATCCGCAAATTACTTTTAGTTATGCATACATGATATAAAATATAAATAAATAAGCCTTAATAAACAACCTGAATGCATTAAACATGGAAATGCCAGATATCAATAATATTAAGAGTGTTAAAAAATAAATCATCAAAACTAGAGAAAAAACTAAACTAGAACACCGTAAAAAAAGGAATGAAAACAATATCCAACACTAGAGAACTGTAAATAAATTAATTAATCAAAAATCTAAATAAATAAATTACAAATAAAGAAACTGTTTGAGAATATAAAAAATGGAATTTAATACAATTAAAACTAAATTTAAAACTATAAAACTGTAAAAATAAATAAATAAATGAAAAATCAACCAACCAACAAACAAACACACAAACAAACACAAACTAGGAAAAAAAATCAACTAGAGCACTGTCAAAAATAAACAAACATGGGGAATCAAATTAAATCTAAAACTAGAAAACTTAAAAAAGTAAGAAAGAAAAAAAAAAAGAATCCAACCAACAACAACAACAAAATGGAATCTAATGTGATGGAAGCTAAATCTAAAACTATAAAACTGTATAAATAAATAAATAAACCAACCAACCAACCAACAAAAAACAATAGAAACAATCAGAAATAAATAATTGAAACAAAAAATAGAATAAACAAACAAATAAATAGTATAAGTAAGTAAAAAAAAATGGAATGGAATAGAATGGAACCCTAACCTAAAAAGCTGTAACACATGTTTAAAATAAATCAAACCAACCAACTAACAAATAGCAATATAATGGAATGAAAAGTAATGAAAACAAATGCTAAATTGAAAATGAAATAAAAATTAAAAATGAAAAAGTGTAAAACCCTTCCATTTCTCCCATTATTCCTGAATATAACCATCACAGCGCAGACTGTAAAGTCACTATCAATTTTTAATTATAAAGTAATCTGACTTAAATGTATTATTTATACTGGTTCTCTTTAACAATGACTATAAACTAGATAAAGTGACTCTTCCGTTATGCCTCAGCAATCGTGGCCATTTTCCTATGGAAGACTTCAGAGCCGGTCTAGCCTGACATGCCCTGCCCGCTATAGTTTCCAGCATTCTCCCACAGCGAGTGCCTCACGTCGTCCAATCACAAACCCGTCAGAGCAGTAAAGCTTCATGACAACGCAGACGCCATCCCCTCCGCCTGTAAACACAGTCCAAGTCCACTATCATCTGCGCATCAGTTCACATACAAGCTGCAGGGAGCACTTTGGGCGATAAAATAACAGTGAGAAGATGCTGCATATACTCTGAGATGGTTCCTGATGAAGACAAAATGAGAGGGTCAGTCTATTCATGTTAAATTTGCTGGGTCCTTCTGCATTTGCCGGGGAGTTAATCTGATATATGGCCATAGGCTGAATCTATTTGCGTAAGAGCCTCTGCCCTTGGCTCATAGATCAGTCAAGCAGCCCTTGCTTGCTCTGTACCTTCTGTAATGGATGACTGCAGAAAGATGCAATGCAGGTGCACCTTAAGAAACCCTAAACTGGGGAACAAGTCAGGCCGTGAGGCAGGTTATAAATATGTGCTCAGGCCATTCTTCTTCCAGTATCAAAGAGCACCTCCAGCAGTGTTGAGCAGAAATGGGATACATATAACAGTAAAATATGAAATATCTGGTAACACTTGCCTTTAGTGTCCTTGTTACATGTAATTACTACACTAGTAATGGTAAATTACCAATAATTATATGTAACTAACCCTAAACCAAACCCTAACCCTATGATACACTCTAAGCCCAAATAAGTTTGCAAAACTCAAAAAAGATTGTTTAAGTAAGCAGAACTGGCATTTATTTATTTTGTACTCTTAACTTGAAATATTTGAGTAAACTAATTCATACATTTACCTTAAAATTTTATTGTAGCCTCAATGTGAACATTGTGTAAACTTAGCTACATATAACAAGCTACAACACTTAATATTAGCCTTTAATAAATCTCCCTTTCGAGTGTCATGGGTAAAGCATGCTGAGAAATAGAAATCCCAACCCTGTTTCAGAACTAAAAGATATAAGTTCTTTAAAGCTTGAAACAATGAAACAGTTCAATTTACATAAAATATATCAGTTGTGTGAACTTGAGAGAAAAAAAGTGCTAATAAAAGTTCATTTGACCCAACTTGTTTGATTTAAGTTTGTCCTACTCAAACCAATTAATTATTTTGAGTGTTAGGGTTAACAGTGAGTACTTGTTGTTAATTAATATTGCTCAGTACTTAAATGTATGATTACACTGTAACAATGACACCTTAAAATAAAGGGTTTCACATTTAAGTACTGAGTAATATTAAGTAACTGCATGTACTTACTACAGGTTTAGTATCAGGGTTTGGTTTGGTTTAGGGTTAGTTGCATGTATTTATGCACAATTTATAGTTATTACTATAGTAACTACATGTAACATAAGTAACAATGACACTGTAAAATAAAGTGTGACCAAATATTCAAATATGCAACTAAGTTGCAACTCCAAATAAATACTGAGTAATATTAAGTAGCATGTACTTAATGTAGGTTTAGGATTATGGTTTGGTTTAGGGTTAGTTGCATGTAATTATGCACCATTTATAGTTATTAGTAACTATAACAGTAACAATGAAAGTGTAATGTAAAATCAAGTTTTATGCCAAATATTTAATATTTTACTGTTACATGTATCCCATTAGGGTTAGTATTTTGTGTTCTGCTAAGTAAAACTATTATCATTTACTCACGCTCAAGTAGTTAGGATTTGATGTTTGGATCGCAAAAGAAGATATTTTAAAGTTTTGTCCATACAATGGAAGTAAATGAGGTCCAAAACAAAACTGAGATTTTAAAAGTATCTTCTTTCGTCATCAACAATAAGAAAAATGAGCAGCATGAAAGTAATTTACGGATTTTAATTCTCACATGATGTTGACTAAAATATGGGTTTCATGTCATTTTCAAATACAATTACATGCTGTTTTAGTCCTAATTAAATTCAAATTGACCAGAAGTAAATCAGCATGACATGATACTGACCAAATTTAAAGGATATTTTTGTCAAAAGAAAAAAAAAACAATGACTAAGCAAACTGTAAAAAAAAAAATGAACAGCAACTGAACTGACATCTACTTCAAAAGATTTAGTTTATTTCAGTTTATACGCAGCCTACACTACACTAAGGGTGCATTCACACTTGTCATGTTTGGTTCGATTAAAACGAACCCTGGTGTGATTGCTCAGTTAGTGCGGTTCGTTTGAACATATATGAACGCTGCCATCAGAACCCTGGTGCGGACCAAACAAGCGGACCGAGACCGCTAAAAAGATGGGTCTCGGTCCGCTTCCAAATGAACTCTGGTGCGGTTCGATTGATATATGAACGCAACACGGACCAAAGACATGTAAACGAACCAAAAACAGGACGTGATGTCACAAGATGCGGCGCTGTGTATCCAAAATGAGTCGAGGGCAAATGTGGAGCAACGAGGAGGTGAAGTGCCTCATCAATATTTGTTTCTGCACACAACGGAGGAAATCCTGGTGCTGTTTTGAATGTTTTGAACATTTTTTGAGCTCTTCATGAGTTCTTAGCTGGTAAAAATAAAGTATATGTACACGCATACAATGATCGCGTTTACTCCAGCACACAGCATTGTTTTGAATGTTCGGTGAGCAAGCTCTGTCGCGAAATATACGTCATGAAAGCCGACCAATCAGGTTGTGACCGTATCCCTATGCCTTTGGTTCGGTAACTTAAAGTTCGCTGTTAAAAATGCCAGTGTGAACGCTAAGCGGACCAGGACTATATGTTTTGTTTTGTTTTTGGTCCGGACCAAAGGAACCAAACCAACCGAACTACAAGTGTGAACACACCCAAACATTCCAAATTTTGGGGAAGGTAAGATTTTTTTAAAGAAGTTTCTTATTATGGATACAAAGGCTGCATTTATTTAAAATAGTTAAAAAGTGAAATTATGTTTACAATTTAAAATAGCTGTTTTCTATTTTAATGTTTTAAAATTTAATTTACTTCTGTGATGCAAAGCAGAATTTCCAGTATCATTCCTCCAGTCTTCAGTGTCACATGATCCTTCAAAATTCATTCTAACATGCTGATCTGCTGCTCAAACATGCTCTTTTGTGCCATTACTGTCAGTTTTGATCAATTCAATGCACCATTGCTGAATAAAACTTACTCACCCCAAACCTTTTAATCGTAGTGTACATTATAAACTAAATTTGTCCAGTTAGTTCATATATTTTCTCTCCACCAATGAAAATAGTTCTAAACGAAACCAAAGAATCAAGCTGCATCACTCACATGATCTGGTCTGAAACGTTGCAAACACACAAGCAGAGTGATACAAACAGTACTAAATATGCTACAAATTACATTTAACAGCCTGTACTGAAATATATTTCAAAAACAGCCTTCCCTGACTTCCAGCATGTGTCTGAGAAAGAAAGATGGGTCGTGTGCAAGCGACTCTAGATGAGAGTGTGCAAGCAGGGATGAAACAGATGGAGAGTGATAGTGGTGTTCAGGGAAGAAGGGTGTCGGAGACCTAGTGAAAGAGAGCGGGTCTTTTTTGAGCTGGCTTTCTATGTGAGAGCAGGCCTGTCTGAAGAGGTTATTTATTTTTCATCTAGAAATGGAACGTGAAGAGTGATGTGGAGAGAGCCCCGGTGGAATTACACTGCAGACTGTTGAGACGACGGAGTCTCCCGGGATTACTTGCTCCCGCTCTTGGACGTCTTGATCTCAAGGAGGGAACTGTTGCTCGATGTCTCTCATCCTAAATAGTTGTGCTTTCTTAAGGCCTCTTCAATAGGTGTCCTCCTTCTCATTTCAAACTCAATTATCGCACCAAGTGAAAGCCCTGGTGCTCCATAATCAATCCACAGTCCCATCAGGCCTCAGGAACATGCGCTCCGTGGGATGGCTCATTAAGGGCCCACTAATACACATTGCCTTATTATAGAAAAACCCAGTTCTTGTTGCATCCTGCATGGCTTGGTCTCACAGAGCAAAAACGAGTACTTTTCCTGGTTATTGGCAATAGCAACTGCTAATTCTGTTTGCATACAGCTGAATTAGTGGGTGTTCTTTCAGCTATCGGCACTTTTATGTCCCACAGGTTGATTTTTATTACAGATTGAGTTTTTTATACTTTGTAGTAACAATTTATTTTGATGGCCCACTTTATAAAGTGACTTTGCAACTATATGTCAAATAACTCAGAGTATTAGTAGACTGTCTGCTTAAGATCAAACACTATTTGAATTGTCCCCCAATAGACCTTTCAATACTAACAACAAGTAACTTTGCAACTACATGTCAGCTACCAGTCATTAGAGTATTAGTCACCTGTCTGCTTTAATATCTGTTAACGCTTTATTTTAATGGTCCTCCAATAGACCTTTCAATACTAATTACAAGTAACTTTGCAACTACATGTCAACTACCAGTCATCATAGTTTTAAAAGACTGTCTGCTTAATATCTGCTAACACTTTATTCTGATGGTCCCCCAACAGACCTTTCAATACTAACTACAAGTAACTTTGCAAGTACATGTCAGCTACCAGTCATTAGAGTATTAGTCACCTGTCTGCTTTAATATCTGTTAACGCTTTATTTTAATGGTCCTCCAATAGACCTTTCAATACTAATTACAAGTAACTTTGCAAAAACATGCCAACTACCAGTCATTAGAGTATTAGTAGACGGTCTGCTTAAGATCTCCTAACACTTTATTCTGACTGTCCCCCAACAGACCTTTCAATACTAACTACAAGTAACTTTGCAACTACATGTCAGCTACCAGTCATTAGAGTATTAGTAGACTGTCTGCTTTATCTGCTAAGACTTTATTTTGTTGGTTCCACAACAGACATTCTATTGATTTTGAGTAACTTCGCAACTACATGCCAACTTATTTTTACTAAACCTAACCCTAACCTAACAGTCAATTAATATTCTAATGAGAGTTAGTTTGTCCATCGAAAGTGGACCATCAAAATTAAGGGTATGTCTATATAACAAATATATATTCAGGTACATATAATATACCCTTCTCGCAGACATTCAGTCTCAAAATATGATATTAATCAAAACATTTACTAAACACTGAACTTATTATATACTATAATATAGTTATATATTATAACTATATATAGTAATATTAAAATATATAAAACTATTTTAATATTTCAATGATATGTAAAACAATTTCAATATTTAAAAGTTATATAAAGAATAAAAATTACTATAAAATAGTTAATTTGACTTGTGGTTGAAATGACATTTGTTCAAAAGTTTAGGAATAGTAAGTTTTTAAGTTTTTTTTTAAATAAAGCAATACTTTTATTCAGCATGGACACACTGAACAAACGGAACAAATTTGAGAGTAAATAATTTATAATATTTACAAAACATTTCTATTAAAAAAAAAAAAAAAAAAAAAACGTTCTAATCCTTAAAAAAATCTAGAAAAAAAAAAACCCAGCTTTCACAAAAATATTAAGCAGTACAACTGTTTTGATGTTCCAATCAGCCTATTAGAATGATTTCTGAAGGATCACGTGACCTTGAAGACTGGAGTAATGATGCTGAAAATTCAGCTTTGCCAACACAGGAATAAATTACATTTAAACATATTTAAAACTGTTTTAATGATTTGACACTCTTTAATGAATTTCTAAACATATGAATGCAGGCTTGATGAGCATGAGACTTTAAAAAAAAATGAAGAAGGAAAAAAAAGATCTTACTGACCCCAAACTTCTGAATGGTAGTGTACACTTTTGGACATTGTTTGCAGACAAACTCAAACTAGTTAGAGTGTTAAAAGTGTTCATTTTCTACAAGTCCACAAAACCACAATTGGCCAGAGTTGAAGAAACTCCCAAAAACAAACAGAAAGACCATTGAGCGACACCAGGGGGTTTAACTACCTTGGCGTCTTTATTCGCCGCCACTTTTAATGAGCAAAAATGTCAAATTCTTTCACAGGAAAGATCTCATCAGGGAGGTTCTGGAGAGTAGCGGAAAAAGCAATATGCTAAAAATAAGTGGCGCAGCCCAACCCAGCACAAAGGAACTTTCCCTGTAGTAATCAAGCAAGTTCTGAGCTTAAGTTTACCGAGGGAGAATAATTAAGGTGACACCGGTGCTGCTTTGCTACATCCTCTTGCTAACTCTCACCTGATGATGGTGTTGGGTCCTTTGCTTCCTGACAGCGCTCGTGGCGACACTCGGGTCCCCTTGCACGTAGCCGCCGGAGCCGAGGGGACCTGGATATGTAACATGGCCTCATTTTGCTCGTTCGGCAGAGGCTGCGTGGCGCTACACCATGAGGAGCACAGAGCAGGCGGCCTTGATTATTTCCTCAAATAGAAACATGTCCACTGGCCGCTAATCTGCTCGGCAGTGCCAGAGCGGGTGCAGGCATTCAGTGAGCGACAATGAAAGTGGGCAAAATCAAATGTTCACACCTCTGTTATTCCCTCCATTCTCTTCCACTCACGCTCCTCTTCAAGGAATTTTCTGGGGGTAAGTACAAGTTAAGCTGAATCGACAACATGTATTTAATTAAAAATTAATTTCCACTTGTACCTTCTTTTCTTGAAAGAAATAAATAAAGAAAGAAAGAAAGAAAGAAAGAAAGAAAGAAAGAAAGATAGAAAGAACGAACGAACGAACGAACTCTGGTGACAGTAAAGCACTTCCAGCGCACTTAAATGGTTGCAGATTTTGTATTTTAGTTTTATTATAGCTTGCACTATTATAGTATTTATTAACATTTTGAAATAGCTTCTATTTTTATATCTCTAGTGTCTTTTTCATTGGGTTTTTTTTTAGTAATTTTGTTGTGTGCTTTCATTTTTAATATTATTATTTTTTAAATATTTTTAATTTTATTTTCAATTTTAGTCATTTTAGTACATCATCCTAACCTTTAATTTCTGTTTGTAACACTTAATATTATAATATATTGTAATATAATATTTCAGCTTTATTTCGATTAATGAATATAAATTTAAATAGTTTTAGTTAACAATAACAACACTGTTTGAAAACGTTAAAATTAGTGCTGTTAAAATTAGATCACGATGAATCGCATGTAACAAAATTTTGTGTATGTGTGTGTGTGTGTGTGTGAGAATATGTACACAAAGTATGTATTTTCACACTTTTATGTTAGATGTGATTAATTGTGATTAACTGATTCAAGATTCATTATTTTAGCCAAAACACAAAAAAATTGTATAAAATCACTTCCACTTATCTGTGGAATATGGGATGTTATTGCAATATAGTAATCCTAAAACCACACATGACTGTAAAGAAATTATGATCTAAACCATAACCTAATGGTTTAATCTAAAACCTTATTGTTAGAATATTCCCTCTACCTGCCGCCACCCTTCTCCATCCAGTCGGCAGAGGAGGGGAACTGCTGAAGAAGCAGTCCAAGGCAATTAGGCCTTAGAGTGCACTTTATTTTGGTCCTCACTGCCAAATTAGGTTATATAATAAATGAGAAAGAAAGGGCGAGAGAGAGAAACAGAAAAACGGCATATAGAGAACAGATGAAGTCTAAATTTAAACCCCACTCAACATGAGTCACTGCCCCCGATGCTTCGGGCTAGCCGGGGTCTCGCTGTAGCCTTAAAGTTGTTGCAATGAATGCGCTCTTGTAGACATCCACCATAAGTCCCATGATGCACCATCTCACCCTAGACCTCCTCTAAGAAAGGATGGGAATTCAGAATTGCCAATGGCTAGATTCCTTGTCATCTATTTGCCAACAGATGTACTATGAACTTAATGGATCTCAGCTCACACAACACTTCTGAAAAGGTGCTGAAAAGCCTTCACTAATTAGCAGCAGCATTAACTGAAACCTTCAAAGGTGCGAGCAGAATGCCAAAAGCACGGAAAAGAGTGTAATACAAGCAAGAAAGGTGTGACTATATATAAACAAAGCTACAAAAAAAGATGTATGGTGTAAAATACCACAGTTAACCCACCATATACTCTATTATAATCAGTCGTTTCAGTTGGTTTCATGTTGTATTTTGTCTGTAGTTTGTCGCAGCTGGGTAGGACTTAAAAATGTAAACGCATAAAGACAGGATTCAGCTTTGAGAAAATACCTCCAAAACATACAGACGCTGGCCATTGTATCACCTGTGTGGTCAGCAACTCAGCAGAGCCAATCTCCAATTGGATTTTAATAGATTTTCTGTCCGCTTCCCAGAACTGCAGCATTTTCAGTCTCTCTCTATCTCCGTCTCGAAAAGGTACCATGGTTTGGACATTAACAGTTACCTCAACACACTTCACCCTAGAAAGCACTCGCTTTTACATAACTGTTTTAATAATGGAGCAGACGCTCTTGTGCTTTGCCTCTCCAATCGCACCGTCAGTCCTGCGTGTGACATCGAAACAATAATAAGCAGGTTTGCGGGGTTATTTTTAGAAATCGGGGGAAGTGGGAGACGAGATAAAAACGCAAATGAGTCAGAGACACACACTCCCTCTCCACATGCTTGTATTCAAGAATGGCATGGCCTAAATCCCAGTTAAACTCTTATCGGAAGTTTGCGTTTGAATCTCGTACAGGCTAATGGAATGGAAAGGCAGATCTAATGGAGTGTTCTGATCTTCATGAGCGAATAGACCATCTAAAACAGAATATCACTCTTCAGATTTTGCTCTTGAAACGCAAGTAATCCTCAGCATCAGAGAAGCTAATCTGAGTACTTTTTGTCAGCTAATTAGACAGGCAGAAATAGGCATTGCACTTCAGGGCAAAAAAATGTTTGGAAGAATAAAACAGCTAGACCTGTTTGGAATCTGTTAGTCTCTATCCTAGTCAACAGCCTGAAGCCTTAGCGGAAACATACGGTACGTGAGCAAGCAAACGCAAATGCTAACGGCAACACATTTGAAGCATGTGTGTGAAGAGATTCAGTCGCACTTTATATTAGGTGTTCGTAACTACATCAAAAAAAGTACAATGTACTTATCGTGTTCATATTGTATTGCAAAACACATTTACTGCTACTGAGGTGGAATTAAAAAAATATAAGTACAATGTAAAAACATAAGTGCTTTGTATCAAATGATTAATTCAAATGTTAGTGCATATTTAAAGACATCTAATATAAAGTGAGACCGCTCAGTTTTGTTTAGCAGAAGCCTATGAGTAGCAGTGTTGCCAAGTCCGTAGGAATAGGGCAGTGTTAACAGTGTTGCCCTGCATTGTTTTTCATGTCTGCGGGTTGAAGCAAACCAAATAACGTGACATTTAGCCCCTGGAATGCTTAAATCCAGGGGAACCCCTCCAAAAAAAACATGTATTTTACCCCACAGGAAACGATTTTTATCAGGGGACGCCCTGGAACGCAATTGGGCTAGTTTTGTGTAACAATTGGGGAGGGTTTTATTGTGGAAACCTGGCAACCCTGATGAATAGTGCACACATTCAGCAGTGCGCAAGGGTATTGGGTGGAATCCCAATGTTATCCATAATGCAGTTTTTCATGCATCATAACAAATTTGCAGCGTTAAAACCCAACAATGGATAGCACTTCTGATTGGTTTGTGGATGTGAGGGAAATACTATGCTAAATGTTAGGGCTGAGACAATATATCAACGTGTTGCAATTCGTGGATCGTTTCTGATATTTTCCAAATGCATCACAAATCGATTCTGTGCTTAGTTTTTAACAGCAGATGGCACTCTAGGTAATTTTTTAACCCCATGCTCAAATACTCACAAAGAAGAGCGCTCGTGCGTTCGGCTAAGTCTGAGAATGTATTTGCACCTGAGAATGATTTTATGATGTGAGATTAATGTAAACAACTGAAGGCAAACACAGCACAACTGTTTCTAAAGCACACAGTACCATCTGCTGTAGAAAACTAAGCTCAGAAAACTCGCGATACATACGGAAAATATCAGAATATTGATCCAGAATCATTTCTCGATTCACAACGCATCAATGTTTTGTCCCATCCCTACTAAATTTTACTAATAAAATACAACTAAGCATATAACCATGCCTAGTTAAGATAGTGAAATAAATAGGCTTATCAAAATGTAAAACGCTTTCCATATATTTGGTTGGTAACGTCAAAAATGAGCATTCAATCAAATGCAATGGTATTTTGGCATTTGGTAGAAGCTAGCCAGGTGAAATCACCTTTACTGTTATTTGGCGTATACATACATTGTTGAATACATTTCATTCCACTTGATTTCCAATGGAAAATCTGAGCATTGAAGAAAAGCCAGTGGAGAATGCACACAAATATAACAAAAATCACGACAGTTTTGTAGACTTAAGGCCAATTCACACTGCGTTTACAGACGCAGACCGAATGCTAAAAGTCACCAGATTATAGCACGTCACTTCTCAGACATGTTCAAACAAGCACCGACAGACGCCAATAGACAGGGGAACACAATGATGCGACAAAACCTGGCACGCTGTCAATTGACGTTTAAGGCCCATTTACACCAACACTGTTAACTATAACCAGGGCTTGACATTTTTGCTGACCAGCCACTGTGGCTAGTGGTTTTCCGAAGTAACTAGCCACTCAGCATTTTCACTGGCCACAATTTGGTCATCGATACCATGGAAAAACTGCCATATTGATATTTTTAATATTATCTCATAATCTGGCAGCAGGTATAATAGGCTGCTGTCACTTTAAGACCTGACACACTGATCCATTACACTGTTACACATTTTCTTTCTTAACAGTTTACGTTCACGTTTATGTTCACCTCATGGAAAAATGTACCTGTAGGAACATAAACGCAAAATACGTATCAATACGTACGAAATGAACACTAGAGGCAGTGAAACAGCAGGCACTTTTAACCATTTTCATACACAGTTATGATTATGATTAGTCGGATTATGGATCTCCTTGCACAATATGTTGTTATGATCTCAAAACACTTTTTACCAAAGTGTATGATTTGTAAACAAATACATTTTGGACTTTGCAGCGCTTAACCAGTTCCATATATTTTGCTTTTCGGAATATAACAAGCTTGCTCGGTAGCTCAACTGGTATGGGATTGTATTTAGGATGCTTAAGCCTTGGGTACAAATCCTGTGGAACATGACTCGTGATAAAACTGCTCAAAGATGAGAGATCAAAAACAAACTAAAACAGCATGTGTTTTTATGTCACATTTGCTTTTGTTAACGCTATCGCGTAGGTTTAGTTGTAGTGTTGATGGTACATTACCGCCCCTCACCGGACATTTCAAATCAGAACTATGGTGATATATAACATTAACGTAATATAAAACTTTTACGTTCATCTGTTTCGAAAAAAAAAAAAAAGAACAAGCCTTTAGCGCCACTTAGTGGACATTTCACATTAAAACGGTCACAAAACATGCATGGCGCTACGTATTTTCGTTTTGTAAAAATGTTCTGAAATTGATTCCAACGACACTGTTCCTCCGCGTCATTATCGTTGTGGTGTGTTCGCTGTTTTTCTTTTATATTTGGAACACAAAAACAGACTACGTATTTTGTTTTGTAACATGATGCCACCATGTACTATTTCTGGTCTGAGAGAGTGCACTGATCCATGACGTCTCTCCTCTATCTGGCAGCATGTTTGAAAACTAAAAACGCAGTGCCTCCATTTCACAAATAAGACCTCAGCATCTGCCTTTCTCAAACATTCTCAAGCATTGCTACCCACCTTTCATGCCTATTTTATTGTCTTATAAGCGTCCGTTTGCTGGTTTCTGTTGAAGCTCCGGTCCTCTGAGGCAAACGCCACCTTTTCCACAACACAAGAGACGCCCGCAGGAGCTGCGACCAACGAGCGAGACATCCATCAACGCCGGGCCAATTCCCCATATGCATGCGTATAAATTACAGTATACACGCTGCCTCCCTGCTTGGCCTGCAGCTCTGCGGGAGGCATGAGGATGGAGGAGAGAGAGATAGAGAGTGCTTATCTTAATGAAAATGGTGGAACACTGCCCTGATTATAGCTGCACCGAGTGGCCTGAGAAAGACAGAGGGAAGAGGAAGGAGACAGGATGATTGCACAGGAGGCTCTTGGTCATCCTGTCAGGGGTTTTGTGAAAGGGGTGCTAAAGAGTGATGAACATATTTGAATCTTTTATCTTTTGAATCAATCAGTTGAAGCTGCTCAGAACAGTCTGAACCATGTGTTCACGGATCGGACTGAATCAGTCCATGTGGTTCTTAAATAACTATAGGGCTCTACAACATGGAGGAAACATCGACTCAGCTAACAGAACAATTAATGGAACAAATAATCTTATACATACTTTTTTTATGGCTTACGAACATAAATGTTACATTATTTTGATGAGAAATCAGCAGAATCTGCAATATAGATGACATTTTGTAAAAAATTATGTTGTAAATAATATAAACACACTACCTTTCAAAAATTTGGGGTCAGCAAATGATTGATTAATTGATTGATTGGTTGGTTGGTTGGTTGATTGGTTGATTTTTTGGGAAGGGAAGCATTGATCAAAAGTGACAGTAAAAACATTTATAATGTTGAAGATTTTAATTGAAATAATTCTGTTCTATTGAACTTTCTACTCATCATAGAATGCTGAAAAAGTCTCATGATTTTCACAAAAATATTAAGCACTGCAACATAATTAAGTAATAAGAAATATTAAGCAATGGCTGCCGAAAATTCAGCTTTGCCGTTACAGGAAAAAATGACAAAAATACATTTTAAAATACATTAAATTATTAAATTGTAATAACATTTCACAATATTACTGTTTTTACTATTGCGATTATTAAAATATTACTATTTTGGATCAAATAAATGCATTTTAGAGCTGCAATATTGATTAATCGCGATTAAACACATGTAACAAAAGTTTGAGTTTACATAATATGTGTGTATATATATATATATATATATATATATACTTTTACATTACATGCAATTAATCAAGATATATAATATAATATAATATTCTACATACATAAATGTGCTTTTTCAACATGTCCGACTGAAAATGTTAAGAACTCATTTGCATTTGGAATAAACTGACAAGACAAAAACTAAGGTACCTCAATAACGAAATAGCAGAAATGTTACAAATAAAATGTACTGAAAACATGTGTAAGGTCCCCTTCTCAAGTATCAGTAAATAATTATTTTAATTCCTGTTTACTTGTCACACAAGATGTTTGTCTTCAGCAGTCATCACAACCACTTTTATGATACTTTCATGTTTCTTTTGCATAATCTTTAAAGTTGTAGTTTTCATTAATTGTAAAGAGCTACCAGCAGTCTTCAAAATGTCCGCTTTTTGAGTTCTATGGAAAAAAGAAAATGAACCATGTTTAGAAAGACATAAAGTTAAGTAAATAACAAATAATGAATCATTTTCAGTTGAACTCAGTTTTAAAAGCCTGCTATTTTGATTCCTACGAAGTAATGTATAGTAGTTTGTTTCAGAATATGGCAACACCACACAATAAAGGGTTAAAAAGATGGCGTTCTGTTGTGCCCTGACAGCGCACAGCTGCGAGGAGATTCTTCGTTGTTGGGCTGGAGTCCTAGAGGACTGATTAGCCCAAAAGATCTTAATATAGACAGTGAAGGAGGGCGGTACATGGAGAAAGAGTGAGAGAGTGAGATGGAGGGGGCAGGGAGGGGTCTTCATTTCGGTCCACAGAGACACTTTACCTCGCCGCATCCGAGGAGCGAACGAGCATTTAGCAATCTGTCTCGTAATTAATCATGCGCCCTAATCAGTCATGGCTGCCGGATCTGCGCATGATAGATTTTCCACCCGAGTCCCTCGTCACTGTCTCTGAACGAAAAAAAAAAAAAAAAAAAAAACACTCGGAAAATCTCCCGCGCTGCCATCCTCGTTCAGTCAGCCTCTTCTTTTCCCGTGTCTAACTGTTGGGAATCTGACCCAGGATATCATCTTTGGGGATGCTGGACTAATCCAATTAAAAGTAGGGAGATTAAAAGCTGCGATATGTTTGCTGAAGATGTCTGTGATGATTCAAATATATTGCGTAGAAATACAGGGGAAAGAGATAAAGAAAACCAGATCTATTCCCTGGAGTCGGTATTGAGAGCCTGGTGTTATTTGGTCCAATAAGGTACTTATCAGGTCCTACAAAGCAAAGAACGAAGTGCACTACTGCACAAATTCGATTAGCCATCTTGAATGGAGATGAGCATGACTTGAAAGTAACATGACAACACAATAACTGCATTAAAGTAGGCATGAAACGGAAGCTGTGGTAGTCTTTTCTTCCCTATTGTGACATATATCTGAGTGAAATGGCTCCTCGAATTAAAAAAAAAAAAAATATAGGGCGGGAGTTGATTTTGTCCATTGGGAATTGATTGGATGGGGGTGGTTTGCTATTGGTTGATCTCATATGAGTGACAGGTTGTCCCACCCTCGCCCCAGAGAAGAGATGTTGCTGCAAGAGGGAGGGGAAGTTATTTTGATGAAAGATAAAGGCACACAAGTTTAAAGAAAAATAAAGTGTTGAACACAAAAGATGACATTTTGAGTAATGTTTCAAATGCTTTTGTCCATATAAAGGAAGTCAATGGGATCAAAACGTCAAGTTCCAAAAACAACATAAAGGTTACATCAAATGATAATTCATACAAGGCTTCTGAAGAGACACAATCACTTTGTATGATGAGCAGGTCAAACTGCATATTTACTATCAAATCAGAAAAGTCGTGACACTTGAGGTTTTTGTGTGCACAATTCAATTAATTTTTTAAATGAAAATATGAAATCAAATAGTGCATAAACTACTCGTATTTCTAGAACAAAGTCAAAGTGTGAGGTGAAAATCAAGAAATACAGGCAAAAAGTCACACGAGAGGATGTAGTACCTTCACGCCACTGTGATTGGCTGATTATCCTGTCGATGCAGTAATGACTGTCCATGTTTGCAATTGGACTGCAAATTAGCCCGAATGAGTCAAATCGGCGGAAATGGAGGAACTAATTACAAATTACGAACCACTCACCTGGACAACTCTGCAATAAAAGGGAGTAAGATGTTTTTAGAGACCACGCTTCTGTGTTTAACGAGCATTAGTTTACAAATGGAGAAGAAAATAAGGTGAAAATCAATAAAAAAAACAACAACCGTAACAACAAAATAAACACTAAATAGGTTTTTATATTGTAGCGCAGACTTAAGCGCAGTTCTCATATTACCTAAAGTGCAATGCGCAATGCGGCGTAATAAGTCCCGCCTTCTAAATAAAAGAGCCAATCGCTGATTGGTAAAGTCATCGCATCACTATAGCTGCCATTAGAACCAGTCAGTGTTCTGAGATGCACATATGCATTGACAGGTTCAGTCTGAAAAATACACGATGCTAGCTTGGTATTGCTAATCTCTCCAAAATTGCCAACCCTACCTTTAAGCTGAACAGATGAATTTACACTAAATGTAACTAATAAAACAAGAAGCAAACAATTTCTGTAACTGAAGAACATTGGTGATGAACAGAACTTCATATTTCACTACGAAGATCAAATATTTTCTGGGCAGAGATCATTCTAATGAATAGGTGAATCACTTTGATTCACATGAACCATCTTTATGAACCAATTCGCTAAAATAAACCAGACACTAAATGTGTGAGGAAAGAGGACAGAAGAGCATGTGAAACAACAGCGTTACACACCTCTTTGTTCTTCTTATTAGAAAAGCTTCACTTTTATAACACTAACAAGCTACAAAATGTAGGTGTGTTCAGTACTTTTAGTTACCAACTAAACCAACCACTTTTTGAGTGAGTGAGTGAGTGAGTGTATATCTGTCTCTCTGTACATGTGTGTGAGTCAATATGCTGCTCTCCTCTCATCTCTCTGAGCCTAAGGGACACTGGGAACTGAGCAGAACGTGACTTTAATTGAACAGGAACTGTGCTGAGGAGCAAAAGGACCGCCTCAGTGGGGGCAGAGTGATGTGCAGACTGAGAGAAAAACAGCTTTGTACACCCAATTACATGACATTCAACACAAGACTTGCAGATTAGACAAGCATACAGCACTGAAAGTGGGTAAAAAACAGATTAAAAATAGACATTATGATTTGGAAATGTTATAGGAGAGGAAAAACAGAAAGAAATAGAGGAATGTCATGCTAAGAACTGTTTTTTTGTTGTTGTTGTTTTACCATATATTGTAAGTATTATAACTCTCTCTCTCTCTCTCTCTCTCTCTCTCTCTCTCTCTCGCTCTATATATATATATATATATATATATATGCTGTGTAAGGAACTAAGGAACTTTATGTATTGTATGCTCTCATAAAAATTGTTATAACACATTAATGCATTGAAACACATGACAAACAACTCATTTCAGGTGTAACAAGGAATATGCAAATATTATAATGCATTTTAAGTTGGTTAGAATGATTTATGAAAATATACAATGCATTATAATGTACATTATGAATACCTTTATAATGCAGTGTACATAAAGTGTTACCAAAATAATTATGCAAATTTCAGGCATGCATGGGATATCAATTTGACCTACTGCATTTGCCAAATTGTGCAGCATAAAACTAGATAATGTATAAACTATATCCATTACAGAGCCAATAAAGGGACATGGTGATGGAAAAACATATGAGAAGGGAGGAGAAAATTATATTTCAATGCTTTTGACTGAGAAAGTTCGTGTTCACTTGAAAAACTTTTGAGTTGATTGCAAACAAACGCAAAGTTCCTTTGGAGAATGTGAGATTTTTTTGCAAGGAAATATAAAACATTTGCACAGTTTCTCAGAGGAAAATACTGTATATTGTTTTGAAATATATTTTTTTCCTCCCATCTCATTTTTTCCCCACCACCATGTCCCTTTAGGGTTCCGTAGTATCCCACAATCCAATGCACCAATGAACCATGACTTATGAACCGGAAGCAAACTCATCTCACTATCATTGCCCTAGCAAATTCATTTTTGGTTTCATAAATCAATCTATAAAAAAAAAAAAAAAAATGTGTAAACATTTATAAATAAACACAAAAATAAGTACGTGAATAAATAACTAAACATCTATGGAAAATGAGAATAAATACAAATAATAAAGGAATAGAAATGAATTAAATAAAAATAAATGTCTAAATAAAAGTAATGAATATAAATATGCAAAAAATAAAAATAAATAAATGAATATTTAATAAACAAATAAAATATATTTATATAAATATGTATAAATGAATACAAATAATTATGTAAATAACTAAAACATCTATAATGTAAACATAAAGAAATGCAAATGGATTAAAAATAAGTATGTCTAAATAAGGGTATTGAATATAAATATATAAAATTAAATAAATATTTAAATACAAATTTATTTACATAAATAATGTTATAAATATTTAAAAATCAATACAAAAATAAGTATATAAATAAATAACAAAAACTAATGTAAACAAAATACATTCAAATAACAAAGAAATGAAAATTTATCAAATATTAATAAGTTGGTCTAAATAAATGTAATGAACATCAATATTAAGTCATTATTTATCAAAATAAATACAAATAACAAAGACATTGATATATTAATTATACGTTTAAGAAATAAAAATAAATATTTACTAATATTTTTTTTGGTTGCCCCGCACAGATGTTATGTGGTAAGTTTATGTGACAACGATGTTTCACATGTAGTACAACTCGCATATAATACACACAGCCCTGTTCTATATACTCAGAGAGAAACTGAGGACAGAATAGAAAGCAATAGAAAGTTCTAAAGTCTGGAGTCGAGGAAAAAAACTATTCTTTTCTTGGCCTGGTCCGAGGCGGCCCAGCTAGGAGCCGTGTGTTTGGAGTCTAGCAGAGACCCTGAGGTGAGCGTTACCCCGCTCGGCCTCAGACCCGCGGTGCTCCTCCACAGGGAGGTCTTTGAATAGAAAGCCTGCGGTTTCCCTCAGTACAAGGGGGTCTTTGATAATGCCACTACGGAAGCCTATAGGGGCCCAAAGGACAAATAGAAACACATGCCAATTATGCTCGTTCACTGACTACAAATGAGACCAGTCAGACTACACTCTGTACTCGAGTATTCAGTCTCGGGAAAAAAAACAAACAACGGACTCCCCAAAGGTGGAAAGCCACGCATGAGGGAAGCTAAACATGCTGTAATAGTGTTTCCTGAAAAAACTTCATGTGCCTTTTGAAAACCAATGATGAAAACAGCAACAAAAAGCCTTAGGGACGTACAATGTTGGAGAGTTATTGATGCGGAGAAAGACCGCAAGGCTTAGCATCAGATAAAGTACGCTGCTGCGTCCAGTACCGAGCAAGGTTCACCGTGTGGTCTTATTATGGGTGTACAAGTGTTTGTGTGTGTGTGTGTTTGTCAGAGAGACCCACCACAGGGCTGTCGACTCAGCGTCGCTGAGGGCAAAGGACTGTTTGGTTCTGGCTTTAACCTCAACCTCCAGGAAAATAACACAACTTTTCCAGCTGACGCAGCAGGATGTGGCCCTGCTATTATGCCACTGTAAATCGATATTCGATCGAGCAGCATGATTGCTATATGCATCACAATTTGAATGATGAATATTTAAGAGATTTTGATGAGTAAGGTTCCCTCACCCTTCGACGTCAATAAGTTAGGTTGTGCATTTGTTTCCCAGCCTGCATCATGGGCACTAGTAAGGCTGCACGATTCATCACGTTTAAATTGCACACGATTTGGCAATACGCAGCTTGTCGGAGCTGTACGGCTCTGTGATCAGTAGTAAATGCTTCTCCATCTGAAAGCCAGAGGGCGCTCTTGTGCAGAAACTGTGCCTTGCAGCAGAAGAAGATAACGTGTCATATGGCTATAGCTGAATAAACAGATGATTGAAATTGATTAAACATGACCAATAAACACAGGAATGCCTTATTCTGTGTAAGAAGCCACATCATCTCACAGAAGGATGCTCAACTGATGTTATGAAGTGAGTTTGGAGTAAAAACATGTTATTAATGTTGGCTTTTGTTGGACAAGATGTTAATAAATGCTTCCCATATCTGGAAAGATGTTTGACGCACGTTGCTTTTTCAAATGTACATTATAAACGAGTCAAACTCGCAGTGCCTTCAGATGGATTAGCATTTGGAGCCGTACTTCGTTGAAAAGCTGCGAATAAAAAAATAATCGCAACCTTTGCGATTTCATAATCACACTAAGAATCGGGTTTAAGCGATAATCTTGTTCAAGTTCAATGTTATTTTTCAATGTTATTATTTTTAGAGTTGAAGAATGTTCAACTTTGGGGAAAATGCAGCACTCATCACTGTCACTTTGTACCCAGCTGTCCAATCACAGTGGAGGAGGGGCGGGACAAATACAACGCCGGCCAACAGTCACATTCTGCTTGTACAACGTCAACAACAAGAAGCATATTAATAAATACTTTACACTGTATCGACATTTTCATATATAAAAAGTACAGACACAAACATCTGTGAAATGAAATACTAGTAACAATTCGTGCGAATATTCCGCATAATAGCAACTGAATCACCTTGTGAATACACTCTTTCCGTAATAACATACTAAAATGCGTCTATAAACATAAAAAATGAGTATCCATATAGCATAAAAATTCACAACAGTGGTTAATATAATTCATTCATATAATTGATACGAAATGTTTGAATATTTCGCACAATGTGAAATAAAAATATCATTTTTGCCAACTAGAATTAGATGCAATTTTAGTCCAAATTAAAAACTAATCAATATGACATGAAAAAAAATACCATGTCTAAAACAAAAGAAACAAATGAAAACATTAAAGCATAAATTAATATAACCTAATTTGAATATTGGGTTCAATGTAAACTGTAATGCAAACATATCGTGAAAGAACATGAAATAAAATAAAAAGAAATAGTCAAAATTAAAAGTATGACAAAATATTGAATAAAACAAAAAATATGGGTTGAAAATGCTTAATCGGCCTCACACTCGCAATCGGCCACGACTATGACCAAATTGAGTATTCAGCACTTTTGCTCATTTGAGTCTGCTTAATTGTTGAAACTTTCACCATTTTGGTATGTAGAAAACACCATTCAGTATATTTTTATGCTCGCTAAGTGAAACCAACACCTCCAGCTGAATGCCTGTGCACTGTGTGGGCTGCTGGGAAGATTTTCGGCTCAGACTAAATGACAGTCGCCTCTGGAGGGTTGGGTCACCAGCACGCGATGAGGAAAAAAAAGAGCAAAAGTGACTTTGGGGGAGAAAACACTTGCCCCTGCGGCATTCAATTACGCGCCATTTGCATTTCCAACACTTACAGGTAGCACTTCACACTATTAGAGTCATTTATACAACTTATACGGCTCATTTGCAGATTGATAGCTGCCATTCCTTAACCGTGCATAATGAACGACTCATCAAAGGGGCTAAAGTCACCGCGCTGGATCTGACGGTGTAGTACCGGCCCACTTTCCGTCTTCATCAAGACTTAATTTGTTCTCACCAAGTCACAGCCCCCAGATAGCTTCTCCTGCCTGCTTAAATGCATCATTTGCTTCTCTTGGAGATAAAACAGTTTGGGTTAGTCACCAAATTGGGAAAGCGGAAGCAAGTGAGCAAACCGGGATTAAAGAACAGCAGGGGCGAAGTGAGTTGGCTTGTGTTAAAAACAGCTCTGGGATCAGTGAGCCAGATGTTATTGCTTTATTTGAATATGTTTTGTTTAATGGTTTATGTGGCAGTTTGCACAGAGGACCATTTTGTATCTAGCCTATAGCTTCAGACAGGTGCTAAGACCTTTTTTCATTTTCGAGATGTGACTGTTATGAATAATTGATCAGTAGTTTAACTGATTGTGCTTTAGAACCCAGATTTTAAATTGGGGATCAAGTGTATTTATAAATGGGGAGGTTCACACAAACCTCACATCACTTAATCACCCTAACGTTTTTGCCCCGAGCCTGTAAAAGAATATATTTAGCAGAATGTGTCCAACTGTTTTGCCCATAAAATGAAAGTCAGTGGGGTCCAAAAACAACATTGAGTGGACCCCATTGACTTCCACTGTATGGATTAAAAAAGAAATAATAATAAAAACATTATTGCATGTGTTCCACAGAATAAAGAAAGGTTTGAAACGACATGAGGGTGAACTCTCCTTTAAAAAATAAATAAATATATTTTATTATTTGTATTATAGACAACCCTTTTTTGTTTAATAGATTAATTTTAAGTGTAGTATTACTTTCAAATTAAGTATTAATTCTAAGAACGTTCGTTCTGTCTCTCCTGACCCAGGAAAAATCCAGCCATAAATAGATATCTCTATTCTTATTAATATTTCATCTCAAAATAACTGTCACTCATAGCTCATTATAGTCTATGGGTATGGCCTACATTCAGGACGGGTACAAGATCTGGCACTGATCATAGACTGCGCTCACATCAAAATCAAATTGGGGTCATTTGCCTATAAAAAACATGAATCTAGGAATCATTATTTATGCATAAAGGACTGCTTAGCCTCCGTCTTCCCACCTGCGAGTTTGTTTTATCACACTGAACAAATCGCAGAGACTGATACAGTCAGAATCATTGAGGCATTAAAAGGGATAGTTCACCCAAAAATTTAAATTCAGTCATCATTTACTCACCTTCAGGTTGTTCCAAACGTATATAAATATCTTTGTTCTGCTGAACATAAAGGAAAATATTTGGAAGAATGCCAGTAACCGAACTGATCTCATCCCCCATTAACTTCCCTTGTATTTATTTTTACTACTATTGTAGTCAATGGGGGGCGAGATGTGTTTGGTTACAAACATTCTTCCAAATATCTTTCTTTGTGTTCAGCAGAACAAAGAAACGCATACAGGTTTGGAACAACCTGAAGGTGAGTAAATGATGACAGGATCTTCATTTTTTGGTGAACTATTCGTCTTTTAATTCTGTGGAACAAAAAAATGCAATACACAGAGCTGAACTGACGTTCTTTTAGCGCAGATGCTATGACTCATTTCAAACTTGTTCAAAATCCGGATAACAAAATTTTAGGTCAGCATCATTTCCGTCAAGCAAAAGACCAATGAAATTGTGCGAGGAAAGAGCACAAATGGAGGGCAAGACGAGTGGGAGGTGGGCCCAACAACAAAAAAACCCACCAAAATACTAGCTAGCTTCAAGCCAAGTCACTTCTGTCTCACCTATATTTTTTAAAGCTCTTTTTTTCCCGCTGTATTGTCTAAGAACCATTGTTAGGTAGTGAGGTTGACTAGTTTGAGATTTCTATTTTTAGTTTTGATACTTTTAGCAGTGGTACTTTAGTTAGCATGCTAATCACTTACACAAAAAAGAGGAAAAAAGAGGCTAAAGAGGTTTACAGGTTTGAAACAACTGGAGGGTGAGTAAATGGTGACAGAATTTTCATTTTTGGGTGAAAAAATGTGAAAAACTACCCCTTTAAAGCAAGACCATTTACTCAGCGTCCATCTTTGTTTCGCCTCCAGGCAACTATGTTCTACATAGCTAATACAACTACAGTCTGCTTCAGGAATTCCCTAACTTTTTTTGTCAACTAAACCCCTTTGACATAAAATATTTATTTAAAGTACAGCATGAGATTTGAACTTAATCTTTCAATAATTTAACATGCAGACTTGAAAATGAACAAAGACATTTGCTTTCCTGTTTCAATCCTTTTCCTGTCCAACTGTTTCTTACCACAGGGGCCATTTGGAATTCCTAAAGGCACAAGAGGTGCTGATAGTAGTGATGGCCTGTAGTATGTGTACATCAAGGGTCTATAGCTCTAGTCTTGTGGCTCTGCTTCTAGACTCGCTTTTTAGTATCAGTATTAGTATTATTAGAATTCTGTAACCAATTCGAATGTAACAGTAACCATATACTGTTATTAAACCATTCAATGACAAATTAGCCTATGTGCAAACTAGTTTTGTTCCAATATTAACATTGAAGTGCTACCTATTGCAATACATTATAGTCACATTATAGCAATGTTCTTCCACAAATTTTGCTTCTCTAACTGCACTAATTATTGGTATAAGTGGTGGTAATGAGTGAAAAATGTACATTTTACATCATCATGTAGTGAAATCACCCTTACAAACAACACCTTTGCATGTTCTCCATTCAGTGATGTTGGTGAATGGTCACATGACTTTCAAGTAACCGAATAAAATGTGATTTTCTTTATTAAGTGTTTATATTTTGAAAGAAATCTACAGGTTGATAACAGGTTTCTAAACACTTCTCATTACAAATCTAGTAAAATGCTAAAACTCATTTGAATGTAAAATAATGTGATAAAATTACGAACTCCCTGTATTTTCGCCATGAACCCCGAGTGGCTGGCGTTTGGGAAAATGTAGAAAGCCTGAAATATCAACAACGACTTGACAAAATTTCAATAACTCTAAAGTAAAGTAAAAAAGAAGACTGACTACAAGAGTATCATAAATGTAACTTTGTTCAAATTAGCTAAAATGTGAGCATTTATAATATTATTTTTATAAGTAGGATTTCTGTCTAAGTAGATATCAGTCACATCATGCCAAACAATTGTGTCCCCCTGTGGTGAATGGTCTGGCACCCAACGTGGGGCGCCAACATATGCTAACGCCCCGGCATCATCCACCCCCTTCAAACACCTTTGTCTATCCAGAATAGATAGAGAGTGTAATGGTGAGCAGTGGAAGAAAATGCCTCAGATTCAGTGTGGGACAGAAAGAGACATGTGCCAACAAGGAATCATGGGACAATCGAAAACAAAAGCATGCAGAGTAGCGATGAAGAGGGAAGCATGATGAGCGATGGCAGGCCAACCAGGCGAGAGGGAGGAGAAGTGAGGGAGGAAGTGTAAAAGACAGGAAAGGAGAGAGAGTGTCAAGGTGAGAAGGAAAGAGAATTGGACACAGTGGAGTGTGTCCACAGATGTAACACATCATATCTCACTCTACATCTCAACAGCTTCCTAAAGCCCAAGGGTAATAAGCTAAAGAGGTGTGGGGGGTCTTTAGTAGAGAAAGAGAGAGAGAAAGATACTGGACCCTCAAACCATGGGAGCTAACAATTATTTTATTTTCAACCTAATATAGCAAGTACAATTTCATGTACACTCCCCCTCCCTGTCATTGGTCAAACAAACAAAGAGCCCCACCCCAAACTCATGCTATTGGTTGAGCCAGTGCTGCTATTTTGTTCTATAATGTTTTGGGATACTCAAACTAACAGTAGCAATATAAGATACCGCTTGCATCATTTTCAGACTAATGAAAGTAATATCCAGACCAATTTCACAGATTTTGATAACTCCAAAAATTTAAAAACAGAATTTCTAAGACATTTAATTCATCCAAGTTACCTAGAAGTTTAAGCTTACTTCCGAAAAATAGCTTTCTGCAGAATTAGCATCATCATACGAATAGCTAGATTGTTTTCAAAGTCCCACTGCCTGTGATTGGTTAAACAAAAACATAGCCCCGCCCTAAACTCATGCTATTGGTTGAGCCAATGCTGCTATATTGAACTAGCTGGGATACTCAAACTAATAATAGTAATGAGAGATACCACTTACTTTATTATTTAACTTATACCAAGTAATAGTGCTAACTCTGAAAACTAAATTATTTCTTAAATAAAGTAGGATATTTTAAGTATTTTACATTACATTATTATTGAAAGCCATCATTTTAACATTTGCAGGTATAAATGGATAGCTATTAAGATATAAGGCTATTATTATTATTATTATTATATGATCAGGCTTCTAATAACGTTTAATGTAAATATTACATCAAAAATACATACAGTGTGTTTGAGGATTTATAAACATCAATATTAAAAACAATTTCAAATAATATTGAAAATAACAAAACATATCCATACTAAGAGCAAAAAAGAGAAATTTTCTCAAATCTATCAGGTTTTTGTCAATAAGTTAACATATCTGACCTCTGTGACACCAGAAGTGGAACCAGTTGCGCCTTTTTCTTCCATTTAAATAAAAGTGCAATGATGAATTGTGCAAAACGACAGTGTGTTTCTACGTGTCTCTGACTTTCTAAGTCGCTAATGACATTTAGAAATAAACTAGATCATGTGACAAAATATGAATAATGACTGGTCTTCACATTTCACCACAAAACCCTTGCACATCTCTCTTGTCCCACGACCACCAGGAGAAAAAGACTCCAGAGAAGCAGAAATTAGATTAGATTAAATTAGACGGCTATCTATTAAACTGGCACAAATAGATCTCCTCTGTGCTATTATAAAAGACCTGACTTATGTATGCTAGCCCGCTAGCGCTATCATTACATCATATTCTAGCATATACACACATCTGACTGGGTCTTTTTAGATCAATTTTATGCTTTCCTTACAAGTTTATCTGATGCATATTAATCAGTCAGGAGAGCAGATTTTGGCAACAGACTCTGTTTTCCCTTTCAAATTTCTACTTGGAAACTTTTGCCCATTAGCATTCACACGTGAGCGTCTAATGCAGCATGGAGCAGATGATGTACGCTAGGCTAACGTTAACGTCTGAATATCAAAACGTGCTTGGCTGTGCTGGAGTGATGGAGCACTGAGGCTAAGGGGCTCGATGTTTTTCGAACTCTATAAAATGCGATGGGAATCGTCCTTTCCGAGTCTAAATGACACCAGCTGTGCTTTAATGGACCTGAATGGACACATCTCAGGTGCGGTGGGATGTTGTTATTGCCTGGAGCTCTGTTTCTGGCTGGATGGATGCCTTTATCTTTAAGCCCATATAAAAACATCGGGGGTAGATGGTAATTGTATTGCAGCATCAGGAGGATAGCCTGAAAGTTTAAGTCAATGTAATTCAATCAAAATGTCATGAACCTTCCATACTGTATATCTCAAAGCGGTGAGGAAATGCAATAAACCCTTTCACAAAAGACTAGCGCTCGACCAATGTGGTTTTTCAATGGCCATACGAGTATATAGAGACCCGGGATCTACTATAGATTTTTCTTAACGCAATTTTTAGCTTAACAACGAATGTGAAAAGTTAAGGTAACAAATAAACTTTAACAATTTACAAAATAGTTTTTGGACAGGAAACTTTATTAATTATCCAAGCAGAAACGGTTAACGAACAATGTGGTGATTTCACAAATCCTGGTCAGTACTACAAAAAATGTATCCTGTGTACATTTACATATACACATATCCTCAAACTTTTGCCCAAAGTCTCAGGGCAAGCCAGGATTTGTCATGACCTGATGTGAACTCACTTGACTCAGCAGCCAATTGTTAAAGAATAACTGTTGTCATCAGAGTCTGAGTTGTTTTCTCACCGCTTTCAACTCTATTTACCACAGACACTATTCTCTGAATTGTGGGCAGAAACATACAGCAGCTTTTCTTGATAAGTCTTCAGATGACTTTCAGGAATACATGGGCTGCTCTGAATAATTCCCTGTTCATAATGACTGTGATTTTAGGTTGTTAGGTCAGTGTACTGTTGGTCACTAGTGGGCGTTCTTGCAGCTGACAGTTCTGACATTATTATTGGGCTGTGTAACTGGATTTAGCATCCATCCATCCAGTGTCTATCTATTAATGTCTATCTACCTATCATTTTCTCTACCTCTCCCTGTCTATCCATCTGTCTGTCAATCTGTCAATGTTTCCATCTATCCATTTGTCTATTTGCTTGAATGTCTATATATGAATATTTCAATTTGTCTGTGTCCGTCCGTCCGTCCGTCTATCCGTCCATCCATCCATCCATCCATCCATCTGTCTCTCTATCCATCCATCCATCCATCCATCTGTCCATCCATCTATCAATTTGTCTGTTTGCTTGAATATCTATATATATATATATATATATATTTCAATTTGTCTGTGTCCGTCCGTCCATCCATCCATCCATCCATCTGTCTCTCTATCCGTCAACCCATCTGTCCATCCATCTATCCATTCGTCTGTTTGCTTGAATATCTATATATGTATATTTCAAGTTGTCTGTGTCTATCCATCTGTAAATTTGTACATCCATCATCAATTTCTCCATCTATCCCAACATGTCTATCTACCTATCAATATGTCTCTCTGTCTGTCGGTCTATCCATCCATCCATCCATCCGTTTGTCCAACTATCCTTATTCTTTTCTGCATATCCATCAATGTATTATTCAATTCCTATTTCAAATCATGTCTCTACCTATCAATATGTCTATCTCTTCATCCATCCATCTGTCATCTGTTTGTCTGCATATCCATCTATGTATCATTCATATGTCTCTCTACCTATCTATTTCTCCATCTGTCTATCCAACCATCCATGAATTTTGCCTGTAAAGCCTATAAACCCTCTCAGGCTTTGCCAGTCGAACATACAAAATTTTTTTTTTTTTTTTTTAATTAAAAACTACAGTTATATGAAAGTAACCTCCTAACATTCCAATTTGAATTTGGTAAGCCAACTTCAGGAACTGAATTGGAAATCAAAAGCCATTCTCAGTTCAATTCTGAAAACAAATATTTCTGTCGGTGTGAATCTCCTTTAACTTTGGTACCGGTTCGGGAAGAGCCTGACACTTACACCACTCTATTAAGAATCCTCAGTCGATCTGTTTTGCAGCCACACCTTGAAGAGCGACAACAACCGTTTACAGCGCTCATGCGGAATGATGTACTCACGATTAAAGTGTATCAAAACCAAGACGGGCTTGGCGGTGTCTGTAAGAGCCTCTCTATATGTAAATAACTGAAGCCGGCGTCGGTGCACGGGAGAAAAAAACTTGTCTTATTCAGAGGCGAAAGGCTGCACAGGCTGATCCAGTCATTATTTGAGGCAGAGAGCTTTTCTGCTCAAGCCCTTTGTGAGAGGAAATTGCATTAATGAACTCTGATAAGAACAATCAACTCCAGCGGCTCTTATTTTATTCTGCTCTCTCAAATAACCTATTAAATGTAGATTCTCCCAGGCTTCATCATTAACAACTCCCTTTCTCTCTCTTACTCTCTCCTATGACAGGAGGACAACTGAACCTCACCTCAGTTAAACAGGTGCTTTAGTAGCAGAAGAACCAGGTGAGCTGCAATCCGTCACCTCCTCTGCTGCTAGCTTTAACCTTTCAATTTAGCAGCAGAATTAATACAGCCAGTTCCGCACCGCCTTGAACAGATGCCTCACAGGTGCAACCCAGAAAGGGAGACTGCCCCAGGCACAGTTTGCACACACACAAAAACAGACACACCTGTAGTGCACGTTATTGGCCACAGGTACAGCTCGTCTCTGCCCAGCTGCAGGCCTGCGCAGAGGTCGGCTGACGTCAGCCCGGCCGTGACTCAAGTTACAGGCTGATTCAGGTCATTCTTTTAGCTGAGCTTAGATTTGAGTTGGGTGGGGGAGTTTACCCCTCATTATTGAGTCATGAGGCCTGCTTTAGCTATGTTTTTTAAGGACATGCTGCCTTTGCCAAAGATCTGAGGACGGCTGACTAGACCAGGTGTCTACAAATTTCTGGATGCCAGGGACCCCAAAACAAGATGATTCAGTCTCCAATTTTCTGAAATAAAAAGGCAGCAATATATTTGCAGTGTGAAGACCTAATTACACTGTGTAAAATAAAAATAGGTGTAAATATGTGTAAATTATTATTATCAATTACGCTAAATGTACCTTAAGAGAAATATTCCTATTGTAATCCCTATGCCTACTTGCCCGCTCAAGCCGGAATCTCTGGCATGGAGTCTCCTCACAAGGACGCTAAAAGACCACAGTGTATAGTGTCAGTCACAAGTGCGCTTCTTGAGATCAGGGGAGTGAGAGAGGTTTACACGCACAGCTCTTACCACCTTGCTTCTGTTACACTCACCCCCCTAAACCTCACTCCTATCCGGGTCATGGCACCAATGTAACCCCTCTGGTCATACTTGTCCACTCCAAGCAGGACTCGAACCGGTGTCTCTACCATAGTAGGCACACTAACAAGGATGCTAATGATCACAGTCTCTAGAGTCAGCCTTTAGTGCACTTCTTGAGCTCAGGGGAGTGAGAGAGGTTTACACGCAAAGCTCTTACTAGTTCGCTTCCATTACACTCATCCTCCTAAACTTCACTCCTATCCGGGTCATGGCACCAATGTAACCCCTCTGGTCATACTTGCCCCACTCCAAGCGGGACTCAAACCGGGGTCTCTACCATAGTAGGCAAACAAGGATGCTAATGATCACAGACTCTAGCGTCAGTCTCGAGTGCACTTCTTGAGCTCAGGGGAGTGAGAGAGGTTTACACGCAAAGCTCTTACTAGTTCACTTCCATTACACTCATCCCCCTAAACCTCACTCACGGCACCAATGTAACCCCTCCAGTCCTACTCGCCCCACTCCGAGCAGGAGTCGACGTTTCAAGCAGGATTATTACCAGCGTTTTCGGCATGAGAGGTGGGCACGCTAACAAGATATTGTGCCTCTTGAGATCAGGGAAGTGAGATTTACATGAACAGATCTTACTAGCTTTCTTCTGTTACACTATAACTATAAAGTTTTTTTATTAGAATATACAGAATACATATTTATTTTATTTTTTTCTCTCCTGCATAACCCAGGCTCTGTGTGTGAGGGTAACTAGGTCTATCCAGCACGTCAAGATGGCCGTTTTATGATGTCGGGCAGATTATTCCAAAAGACTGATGGGTGAGGCAGAGTGCTGATTGATTAGGGCATCGACTAGAGAAATGTGCTGCGCTCATCCCGTAGGAGGGGCTGTGGATGAGAGACCACTCGAGAAAAACACACACGCTCACACTTCAAGACACTCAGGTCAAAGAGAAGGAGATTAATGAAAGGTCAGTGTGAGTGTGTGCACAAGGGGCTGGGGTGAAACGTACATGCAGCAAAAATCGACAGAAAAGACCCGCTAAATCAATAGTTCACGCAAAAATGGAAAACCTGTCATCATTTACTCACCTCATGTTGTTCCAAACTTTCCAATGACTGACTTTCTTCCGTGGAACACAAAAGGAGATATTTTAAAGCCTGAACTTCATTCAATTACTTTCAAACTTCAAAAAGTATTTTTAAAGTAGTCTATTTGACTCACTCTTCTGAAGCCATTACTATTGCTTAGTGTGGTACAGTAAATAGACTGAAAATCTTGAGATCCACTTCTCTTTCCATGCTCTTTTTCTGAGAAAAATACAAGTAGTCATGTCTAATTGGTGAACAAAACATTCTTTTGAGTCAGATCTTTTCAATAAATCAGTTGATCCATTTGAATGATTCATTCACAAATCACACCGATCTACACTTAAAAAGATCTAGTTCATTTGTCTGTTCCTTACACAAAGCTATCATAAAAGAAAAGTTGGAATATAGTTGTATGGTACCATAGTTTTATGGTGGGTTAGCATTTCATTCATTGTGAATGCATCTGAAAGAAAAAAACACTTTCAAAATCTCTCCATTTATATTCCATGCAGTGTCATTTTAGTATCATAGAGAGGCTTTTATAGTTTTTATTGATGTTGTTTATTTTATTTGTGTGCTTTTATTTGAATTTTAGTTATGTTTTAGTAATATTTTCTGTTTTTTTTTTATTGTGTCATTTTTTAAAAAGAAAAAAACAAAACTATGGAAGTCAATGGGGCAAATAAACTGTTTGGTTACCAACATTCTTCAAAAAATCTTCTTCAGAGCAAAGAAACTCATACAGGCTTAGAATAGGTCAGTAAATGATGGCAGTTTTTTTTTTTTGGGGGGGGGGGGGGGGGCTATCACTTAGTATAAAGTCTTTTTGTAAGTTCTAGCACATAAAAGCCTGACAAAATCTACTGGTGCAAACCCCTAAAACGCAGCTTAACTCAAGATCCTGGAATGATTGTTTAAAAGCTCTGAGATGTGTTTTTGTGTTATATATTGTCATATACTGTACTTTCTTAAACAAGGTCGACCGGTCCATTTGCTCACACCAGTGCAGTGAATACAAAATACAAAGCATTTGCTGACGGATGAATTCTGACATAGCAAACCCACTTGCTTTGAGACAGAAAAAAAAAGAGACAAAAACATCAATTCAATGTCATCCTCGCCACAACTCCAGCCCATCAATCAATACACACTACCTAAATAACCTCCCGTACGCGGCCTTGGAGTTTGACTCCCGGGAAAGAAATCTCTATGCTGTGACATGGAAGATTTAGACAATGGAGTGTGAGGAAGCACGAGAAGCAGGGTTCTCTCTTCGTTTAATCTGCCTTTCACACAAAACCAAATCCCACTGCGAGAAATTGTACCTTGGGATACAAAAAAAATTGACAGATGGGTTGCATTATTGATAGCAGTCTCTAGCAGTTTAAGAAATGAATGCTAATTCATGCCCAAACTGGGTTTTACACAAGCTAATCTCCCTGATTTCAAAGTGTTTATATGTATAGCAAAAGGTGCAAATCGCAGAACTGACGGATAAAGCTTGGGAATCACATGGTGTTAAGGAAATACTGCACATATTTAGGGTTGGGCAAAATTCACAATTGAAGAACAGCCTCCCTTACAATTCACAAGTTTGAATTTTAATTTGCTACATTTCAGAGGAAGTTGATTTGGAATTTGAATGGATTGAATTCGGAATGACAGAAAGAAACAGTTAATACATTTTAATTCAATGAAATCCAACAAAGAGGGCTGGGCAACAAACTCAAGCTCCTCCAACATCTCTTGTTAAAATTTCTCATTTTAGACTTCTAATTCGTGTGTTTTGTTTTGCTCTATCCTCTGCTCTTCCACATTCGTCATGCGTCGGGTTAGAGATCACTCTTCCACCAGAACTAGACTCACATATGATTGTTACCGGAAGCTAGTGGTTATAGGATTGTTTTTATGAACATTGGTTACTTTTATGATGGATGGATGTGCTTTTTGTGGCTTCAAAGAGAAAGTGATTCACTCCCATTATAATCCCATTATAAAGCTTGGAAGAGTCACAGTATTTTTTATTGTAACTCCGATTGTGTTTGGTTGGATGAAGGAAATCATATATACCTAGGATGGTGTAAGGGTGAGTTAATTATGGGATAATTTTCATTTTTGGGTAAACTAACCATTTAACATTAATTAATGCACCATGAACTGACATGAACATTATTAACAATGATTAACCAAAACAAAAACATCATAAACAAAGATTAATAAATACTGTAACAAAAGTATTGCACATTGCTAGTTCATGTTCATTAACTATAAGTATTACTATATATATATATGTGTGTGTGTGTGTGTGTGTGTGTGTAGTAAATCTGGGTCACTGCACCAATATATATACATTTTAATAAAATCTGCATAGATGCCTTAAATTAATCAAAAGTATTGATAAATAAATTAATTTTACAAAGGATTTTTAAAATATATCCTATATATTTAATATAGTTATATATATAAAATATATAGGATATATTTTAAAAATCCTTTGTAAAATTAATTTTTATACATCCATTTTATACATTTTATACAAAATTATTGATAAATAAATTAATGTTTCAAAGGATTTTTAAAATATATCCTGTTCTTTAAGTTTCTATTCATCTATATATAAGTATCCATCTAGCCGGGCAATAAATGTTCAAATTCAACTTAAAAGCTTTTAAAACTTTGTTCTTGTCACTTTGAACTTTAAAGTTATATGAACTGTTATATGATATTTTAAAACTTCTTTTATATCATTCATAATCTAAACACCATTCAACTGCATTAAAATTCTATTCAGATTCAGGAATCTAAAAAGCACTTTGAACTCAGTTTTGAATTATGCACAATCCTGGTACATGTAATGTATGTTTCATCCCTAAAGCTTTATTTATGAATTTATTTATTTTGCAAGTTTTGTTCATTAAATCTTCCCACAAAGGTGATTCTCAATGGAAAAGGACAAAGAGAGAGACTAGATTTACATCTCAAGAAAGTGGCTTTATTTTAACCATGATTAATCCCTGTTCATGCCTCACTTTGTAGAAGTGACCCAAGAGACTCTGGGATATTACCACTGTCACACCCGAACAGTAAAATAAACAAGCCCTGAGTTGCACACGTTTCCAGAAATCCATCAGCACGCTCCATAAATACAACTGATATGAAACCCAGATTTCTTTTGGGGCTTGAAAAACAATGTCATTCATCAATTACGAGACAACATAACCGTTTTAATAAATCTAAAAAATCTCGCCCGAGGCAATCCCACAAATCATTTACAATGCGAACCTCGATCTTAATGCCGGACAATAAATGTATTGACATCTGCATTTAATGACTGACCTGAAAAAAAAAAACTTGATAAATGGATGTTCTGTCTTTCCCAGTGGTTCCCATGCTGGGAAGAGAGAGTAGAAAAGTTTGGAAGATGTACGGAGTGAAGAATGGAGCGTCTACGCAGAAACATGAATCACGCTGCATCATTCACCAACAAACAAATGTCATCTCTCCACCCAACCCGGCAGCTTCATCATGCTAAAGCTCCTGACAGCAAAGGAACATAAAATGAGAGGCCCAATTCGTCTCCCCAAGGCAACATCACTCTATCATACATCTACTTCTTTTTTTTCCCTCCCTCCATCAAGTGTCTGGAAGAGAGCGAAGATATAAAAAAATCCTTCGTTCACCTCAGGGAATAGGGGCAGGTGCTTGAAGGTACGAATGCGATGAAGGCTTTGTTTCTATTCGGTTGTTAACAAGAGAAACGTTGACACTGTTTACGGCAACTTACTATTCTCACTTCCTGTGTCATTATTTGGTTTGACACTCCGGATCTGGAATAATCTAAATATAGTACTGCATGTTCATTTGCAACACCATTTCTCTTATTAGTGATCAGATCCATACACAGAACTCAGCTTTTTAATCTTTTTTAAGGGATAGTTCAGCCAGAAATGAAGATCCTGAGATAATTTACTCACCTTCATGTTGTTCCAAACCTGTATGACTTACTTTCTTACTTTTGTGGGAAAAAAAAGTTTTTTAATCAAATATTTCGAAGAATACTGCAACTTTTGGTCACACTCTAAAAAGTAATTCAGGGGACCTCTTACCACAACTTATATGAATGCATGGTTGTTAAAAAAAAAACAAAAAAAAACAAACTAATTTGCTATTTTAATTAAACCTTTTAAGTTGCAAACATTGTTTTGTTGAGTTCTATTAACATAATGTTTATCAACTTAATATCGCCTGTAATTTAAACTCAAATTTCTCCGTTAATGGACTTTTTTTATTTTTTTTAAATTAAGGTTGTAGTAACTAAATGAAATTGTCTTGACAACTTCGGAAATTATGCAGTGGATGTCCCCGCATTCTTTGCATAGGACTGGATAAGTTAAAATTAAGTCTTAATTTATTTGTTTTTAGTGAAGGGAAAGACCTTAGTGTTTAATTCTGTTATTTTTCACATTAAACAGAGTTTCTGTTATGTTGAAGTTTTTGTGGTTTACATTGTGCTGAAGAGTAGATACATGAAGGTAAACACTTCTGACTCTATAAGTAATGACTGTGCTAATGCCAGTGACAAGTAATATCTTATTCATTAAATATACATGTTAAATAAGTTATGTTAGCTTGTGCTATGATAGTTGTTGATTTGGAATGAAATAGATAAGATTAATTGGTTCCAAGGCTACAACTCAACTTCATTTTTTTGTGTTTATGTGACAAATGATTAAGTTCCTCTAACTCAATATAGCTTGTTGGTTGAATTTCAATTCACTCAAGTTGTCATAACTCAAAAAAAAAAAATAACTGTTGCGAAAAAATAAAATAAAATAGACAACAGTTCAAAAGATTGAAGTTGTTAAGGTTTTTAATGCT